>JAXBDA010000878.1:0-68053 GCA_036023075.1 Gaultheria prostrata
GACGCTGATGCAGTCACAATGATGTTTCACTGTAACGAAGACGAAGTTGACTTGTTTGTAGAGGAGGCGGCACGCAGTAATGATGAATTGCCGACGTTTTATCCATCGACTAGGTTAGTTGGTTTTTCCTCTTTCATGTATGTGAAATTGTTATTGAATAAATATATTGTACTGGATGTGCATTAATGGGTATATATTTGATGAATTTGTGTTGTAGGGAATCCATTGTCACTGATAACAACAATACATCTGTTAGAGAAACAACAATGGGTTCTAACCGTATCGAGATGACGAACGGTCCTACCAATGAGATGGGGTTGGTGCCATATTTGCCCGAAAATGCCAATGGAAGGGTCAGTTGTTTGATAGCCCCGACATGTTCAAGCAAGCATTGATGATATTTGCTGCCTCCCACAAGTTCTCTTTCAAGTATTTGGATAATAGCAAAGCGTACTACCGAGTAGTGTGTCAGGTTCAGGGGTGTCCGTGGAAGTTAACGGCTAGGTGTGACGGTGGGGTGACTTCGTACGTGTCATTGCCATGAAGAATGAACATACACACAATGCATTGGATGCAACTTTATACAAACCGACCATTCCATCAAAACAAGTCGGCTTGTTGTTCAAAAACAAGATCATCCAGAAGCCATCATTTCTCCCGAGGGATATTTGCAATGAATTTGAGGATGCATTTCAGCTTCGTTTGACTTATAAGCAAGGATGGAGGGCAAAAGAGCAGGCTAAGGAATGTATCTCCGGTTCTTGAAATATGTTGCTCTGTTGCGTAGATTCTCATTTTCTTGGTGCTCTGTTTCGTAGCTGTTTACAGTTCGGTTTTCGGTGCGGTTATCTTATGAAATCAAAACCGAACCGGCCGGGTTTTTCAAAAACACAACCATAACAATGGTCATAACCGCGGTTACAAATTTGGTTAAAAACCGTCTTGATTGGTTCAGTTAACCATCGGTTTGATTGGAACTAGATGATTGAATGAGATTAGATGATAAAATGTTGTGCCGAACAATGAAAAAATATTTTTAGAATTCTTTGTGCCTGCTCGATACAAGGTAAAAATATTGGGGAAATGACCAAAACATGGTTTTTAAAAGTATTAATTCCGATTTCACATGGTAATATGCGGAGATATACAAAATTCATTAGAAATGAAATATATTAAGAGAGGTTAATCCGTAAATGGTAAGACATAAAAGAAAAACAGATGTAAAAATTATCTGCCGAACTTGTGGGAAGTTATTTGAGGAGAGAGAAAGATTGGAGTGCATGAGGAGAGAGAAATTCTATCTAAATGTTAAGTAGTATAAATTTAAGGCGATTTCAAGGGGCTGCGTTTTGTGTTCTAACGGGTTGGATCACTTGGATGGCCAAAATGCATGGTCAGGCACCATGTGTCCATACACTACGCACACCCAAGTTTTTCTCCCGTCTTAGACAAACAATCGAATACGAAAATAGATTCAAACCGTTTAACAGTTTTCACAAGTAATCAATATGAACAAGGCAACTTTGACAAGTACACCACCAAACTGTAAAAAATGGTCATCTTAGCAGAAATGAAATTACAAACAAGCCTTTCATAGATAGAATTCTACTGTATCAAACCAACTGGAAACGGGTTCGACTGCTGGGAGTGGAGTCTAGCTCTTATTCTTCTCCTCTCTTGGTGGCGATGAGGACTTAGGATGAGAAGATTTACCGGTTATGACTTTCTTCACCCTTGCGATTGAATGCTTCACTTCTGACCCGACTCCTGAAAGTACATTGTGAGATTTCTATTGTGAAGTTTTATCCGAATCCATCACTATGGACTTTTCTGTTGTTTCCTGACATTCTTCACCCGATTTTTTCTCTTCTCCAGATTCTACTCCATTCTCTAGCTCTTTTGCATCTTTAGTGATTTCATGATCTGTTATGGTCTTTTCATGTGATACCTCTATATCCTTGCAATCAGACAACACATTCGGCTTCTCATTCGGATGTTGACTTTCATCGTCACCATTTCCCGTTGTTGCAATATGAATTATGGGTTCAACAAGACTACTCTCACTCCCATTTGTTGACATCTCTACCGGGTCCTGCAGAGTGCAGAAAATGTGATGTATCAAGTTCTGTCTTCTGAGCCCCATAAAGTGATTTTATTGTAGCTAGAGAAGGTATATGCTTACCTCATCCTTTTTGCAATTTTCAATTTGAATGCTCTTTTCTCCTTACTATGTTTGCTGCAGTTTGCTTGTCAAACAACTGTATAACATAACAAAGTGAGAGGAGATAGGAAGGATAACATATACTATATGTATTGCTTCTTTGCGACTGTTTCTTCATGAGGAGGCGCTGGGTGCAAGATTCTTGTCACTTCATTTTCCTCGGTGATCTGTTTGAAGTTCTCCTTGGTTAATAGCCTTGAAATAAATAAAACACTAACACAAAAGAGAACATGGAAAAAAAAAAAAAACCCCGAAAATATTAAGACTCTACTGGTATTTCTGTCAAACCTTTTCCACCGAAGTATCCTCATTTATGGCTTCACCTTCTTCAGTTGAAAGCTCTTTTATTGTTGAATGAGGGGGCGGTAAATTATCAGAATCCTCATTTGAGTTCCTCAAAGCTATAGCTTTCTCATCTCTTGAAGTACCCTCCAAGCTACAATGGACGGGTGTTCTCTCAGGTTCTGATGCAAAATCAGCATATTTTGCATGCATTCCTGAGGCTTCACTGAATCCTCTTCTAGATATCTTCTTTCTTGCTCTGGTGATGGATTTTGAGAATCCTTACTGCTGTCGGATAGAAATTGGAAACATCACTCTCTCTTAGCCCTTTATTGTGCAAGCATGATTTATCTGTTGCTCCTGCATCAAAGGAATCGGCCACTTCTGCTTCAGTTGAATTTCCTCATTTTTTGTACTCTCTTCAGCAGCACCATGAGGTTCGGACTCAGACATTGCGTTCGATGTTTTGGCTCTTCAACTTCGACTCCAAATTCATTTGCTTCTGATTTTTCTACAGTTGCACTTGCTTTCCTTAAATCCTCATTTTCAGTTATTGAAAACTGAGGCAGCACGGCAGTTGTTTCTTCAAGCTAGATGTTGTCAACTTCTGATTCCACATTCTTCGTACTCTCATCTTCTATTTTCTAGATTGTGGTACCAATTTCAACAACTTCGACCGTTGGGCTTTTCTGACTCTCGTGAATTTCTTCAAAACCTGGATCCTCGGTCTCAGATACTGCTTCCAAACTTTTAGTTTCTTCCACTTTACCTGTATCTGCGTCAACAACAGCATTGTGCACCCCTCCACAACAGCATTGTTTGCACTTTCATATGTGGTGCTTAGAGGCTGAGACACCAAGCCAGGGGTTTCTTCAATATTCCCGTTGTCAACCTTTGTATCATCTTTCTTTGTGCATCCATCTTCAGTGTTTTCAATCGCGGTTGCAGTTTCACCATACTCTTCACTGGAAAGCACGACAGAGGATGAGACCTGCAGTTGATCTTCTTTTTCATTAGCCTGGGTAGTCGAACCAAGGGCAATATCGTCATTGCCATATGCTTCAACACCTTGATTTATGGGTTTGTAAAATGCTTCAGAAGCTTCTCCACTTTATTTTTCTATTCCATTTGTATCGACCTCTATACCCTCTCTCTTTTTGCATCTATCTTCTGTCTGCACGATTTTGGTTTTAGTTTCGCCATCCTCTTCGTTGGAAACCTCCGTAGAAGATGACACGTGAACTGACTCTTCAATGTTCTCAGCTTGGAGAGTCAGACCAGGGGAAATTTCATCATTGCTTGCTGCTTCAACACCTTGATTTACCAGTTCTTGGAAGCATCTCTGGTTAGTTCTTCAATCTCATTTGTTCTATCAAGTTCTTCTATGATACATACAAAACGCATAGCCAACGGAGTGCCACAACGGGCCAAAACGACATCTTTTTGGTCTCGTCCCCCCCAAGACACCCAAGAAACGGCACAAACATATTAGGACGGAAAAGTAGTCTATTTAGTTTGCAAATGCCTCACTTTATATTGTCATTATACTAAGTTACACATAAACAATAACACCTCCTCCTAATAAGATAACCACCAACAGAAGACATTTCATACCAAGGAAAGAAATATTTGGTCCCAATACCACAAAGAAACAACGGAAATGCCCCTTCGCATCAACCAAATACAACCGAAATAGTTGCTCTTTCAATTCTTCTTTATTCAAACTGACCTCCAAAGGCTCAAAGCTACAGCACCTAGGGGTCCCATCATGCTCATGAGAGGGGCAGTATTTCTGGGCCCAGAAAGGTTGTGCCTTGTACTCAATAAGACCGGCAGCGCTTATCGGAATCTGTATAGAGAAAAAAACATGTTCTATTAATTGCGAGGGACCAGAAAGGATCGTCGAATAAAACATGAAGAGAAGAAGAAAACTAATCTAATTTCTCAAATTTTACGAGATGACCTTAGAAGATCTAATCTACATTATACAGATTTCTCGAGCCAATGCAACAATGGTATGCATTACGGATGTATGAGAGTTGACCTATGTAGAGATGGCTTCCACAGATTTCTCTAATCTGCAGAAGCTCTCCAACATTCCTGAACCTTACACCATGCAATACCTGTTCTTCATAATTTGCTATCCGCTTTTCACTTATGCTCAACGTACTTCAGAGACTTCTAATAGGAGTGGTTTGATTGATTCAAGATTCCTAGTGAAAAGGGGCAGGCAGCAACAAAACTTGTCCTGCTCCTCTTTGTGCCTAAGTTTAACTTGTATCTTTCTGATAAAAGCAAATAAATAGGTTTTGTGAGCATCACAACCTTAATAGTTACCAAGGGAATGCTATAATAAATCAGATGTAAAACAACAATCTCAGATAAGTAAGGTGGGTAATTTTCATCCAATCTCCATTTCTTCCAAAATTAGTTGGTCAGTTCTTGTTTCCTTAGCTTTCTATCATATCTTTAAAATTTAAAACCTAAGTGACCAATTCAACAAGCAGGAACGGAAGTGGGGCGGAGGCCCTAACAAAAACTATAGAAAGGGATTCTTACAAGCACGTGTGTGTAGACTATGTACCTATACTTGAGAAAATTATAAGCTTAGGGGTAACAAAATATATTGTGTGTCTGTACATTGTACATAAGATAAATGGCACAATAGAAAAACCCAAACATTTAACATGCGGGAAACAGCGGATAAGTGTTGGGATTCTATAACTTACTTGCACATTGTCACTATTTAAATGCTCCCAATGGGCAAAGCATGAGCTTTTTCATAACTACAGGCGCAGTGTGCAATTCACAGCCACTTGACAACAAAATATTCACATAACCTTGGATTTGCCCCCGAAAAAGCAAGCTGCTCAAAGAATGTCAACTTTGGCTGTTCTCACCATCCGCAAATTCGCGAACTAGAGCATGAACCGCCAATTTGCCACCACTTAGATTCAAACTACAAACCACCACATCCAAGCACTATATTATTGTAATTATTTGACACTAAAAGATTTTTTGCTACCAGTCCATGGATTAGAAGTTAGAACTCATATCACCAATATATGCTTCAGGTAAAAACAATGATCCCTCAGCATTTACTTTTACGAGAAGACAACATTATAACTACTAAGTCATCCACCCTGTAGTATGATATTGACATATCGTCCATAACGAAATCTTCGTCTTTCCAATTTGGGATATTCCGATTTCTTAGTCCTCTTTGAACATTCTAAGGATAAAACTTTTAACTATTTTCCAAAACTCACCCACAAATAGAGCTAAAAATGTAGTAAAAGTAGATATAAAGCAATAAAAGGGGTAATGAATACCGATAATTCAACGTTGTCGCATTTATTGCATGTCTTCTTTAAAAGTTGAAATTCCCCCAAGAGACCAACATTAAAGGATGGAGAGAGTATGAAATATCATTGTGCTTCCAATAGAAATAGAATTACATAGTGCAAGGTAAAGTTAACATCATCTAATACTTACAAATTGTTGGCACACCTCACATTTCGGGTGATGGTGCTCCTTGTAGCAAGACTGGTGATAAGGATAACCCCAGACAAAGAAAACTATGGTAAAACAACAGAACGGAAAACTCAACACTATTCACCACCACTCGCGAAATTTACACTGACATTTTTCTTGAGCTCATGCACCCCCAAGATATGGAAAGCTCTGGGGATTGGAGTTTGCATTTTCAAAGCTGCAATACACAGATCTTTTTGAGGTGAGATACTAAATTCAGAATCAAAGCTGCATTGTTCATCAACACATAACTTACGTACTATTTATATCTCTGGGAAAAAATGAAACAATACTGTGACGAATAATTCTGGAAACAACAAAACTAAATAACAGAAATATATCTCAAGAAATGAAACAACATCATTGCCACCTACCACCACCATCGTGAAACCCTAAATCGACCATCCCACCATCATCTGCCATCACCGTCGACCATCCCAACCCTAAATCGACTACAACCCAGTACCTTAATCGACCCTACAAACCAAAATCGTCTAACTGGAGCTGTTGATGGTGAGGGGGAGGAGGGAGAAGGGAGGAGCTGTTGGTTGTAATCGACCCTATAACTCAACATCGACGTCGTTTTGGAACTCCCAACCTAAGCCGTATACAAAAAGATGCTACAAAACGACGTCGTTTCGTTTTGGGTATATGACACAGGCTCAACCTATGTCATGTACTCAAAACGACGTCGTTTGAACCTTCCCAATGGGAGTGCACCTTAATTCGTCACTCGAGATTTATTCCGGGATTTTTAATTTGATCGAAACCGTTCAACATTTAGATCTTCTTGATATGATAAAGATTGTTAATTATGATACAAAACTTAATTCTTATTCGTGTATGATCGGAGATGATTAGTATGGATTTATTTTTATGAAAATAGATTTGGCCACATTCTATCCAATTTTTTTATCAAAGAATAATGCCAAGATGAGTAATTGCTCGATTGTGATTCATAAAAAGATTATTAATAAAATCTCATTCGTTCATGTTGTAGATCTTGTCAAGATGAATAAACACAGTAAGAATCATATGAATCGATTATTGAATAGTACATAATCGAAGACGATTTAAGTGAATTTTTTTTCCAGATAATAGATGTGTCTACACTAGATCAACATCATTTTTTTCGGATAATAGACAGCAAGCTACGGTTTGACGTACGCATCTCTCTCTCTCTCTCTCTCGCGCGCGCGCAAGAAGCCACAGATCTCTGTGAAGTTAAATTCTTGGAATGTCAATGGGTTAGGAGCTTTACTGAAGCTAGAGGGTTTTCTCGGCTCTGCATCTTGCACAAAGACAAGATTTTGATGTGTTGTGCTTGGAAGAGACCAAACTACAGGCCAGTTTTCCCTTTCCTTTTTCCTAGATTCTCCTTGTTTTCAGCTTCTTCCATTTACATTACGGCTATTGATAATTGGACCAAAAAATGAGTCATAAGAAGGGAAATCATTGGGGTTGGATGCTGAAATTGATTTGAAGTAATTACCTTAATGAGAGAATTGTGCATTTGTGATGCATCTGCAGATAATATCTTATCTGAGATGTACTCATTGCTTTATTCTGCAGTTATTATTTGCTCTAATATTGAATTAGGAAAAACTTCTTCCAGTAGTCCCAAGGGTGGATCCAGGAGCCTAGTCTACCTGGGCTAACCTAGGTTTTGAATACCGTACCGAGCATGGTATTGTTTTTACTACTTGGTGCCAGTGTGATACCGAGTGCCGTTTCGGACTACTCGTTAAAAATTATTATTTGCTAAAATTTATATATATAAAAAAAGATGCTATTGCAGTATCCATTGTGTAATGACTTTAAGGATTGCAATGACTTTGGGGGTTTTGGATTTTCCGGTTGTGTTCGTTTGCGTCTAGCTTTGCTTGCTCTTGGATGGCTTTAGGGAAGAAGCGCTTAGGTTGTTCTTTTGTTTTTTGGGTTGTCTCGGGTGTGTTTTTTTTTTTTTTTGGTGTTTAGTTCGGTTCTGGGTGGTATCTTATCACCCTCATCGTTTTTGTTTTCCCCCTTTGGACCCTTGGCGTTTTCTGTCTTGGGTCCCTTTAATCTTTGTAATTCGTTTCCAAAGATTAATAAATTCGTTGCTTAGCAAAAAAAAAAAATCCTCTTTCCTACCCTTTTCCTATCCCCAAAGCCCTTTTTTAACTCAGAAGAAAAAAATCTTCATAAGAAAATATACAAGAACTTTGCTAACTTAGACATGTTGTGTTGTTCAAATGAGATTGATTTGTGGGTAATTTTGTGAATGGGTGTTAATTTTAATTGTGGGTGGGTGTCCATTTAGAATGGATTGAACTACTCTCAAAAAATGAGGTGGGCTAAAATTTAGTACTAATCTATAATTGTACATTAAAAAAAAAATTCTCTCAATTTTCCAACCCCACCTGGGCTACCCAGGTGAACCCACGCATGGATCCCATTTGAGTAGTCCAGTATGTGTTGCAATATGATTACAATGTTTTCTTTTTCCTTGTGAGGAATTTGTTCAGAGTAGTGTATAGAATGGAAGGAGTTGGTTAAGGAGATGACTAGATTAGATGATTCATTCAAAATCGATATGTTTTGATGTTAAGGCGTTTAATAAGACTCGTATTGGGACCTATCAAAGGTGCTTTTCTGTGTGATGAGTGAAAAGCTCCTTCCAAGGCCAGCTCTTAGTGGGTTCTATCTGTTTGAGGGATTATTTCTACATGATAAAGTGATCATAACCATTGTTTGGCAAAAGTACTGTTGATGGCATCCTTTATTGCTTGCAGTATCATAAGACACTGAGTCCTTGGTTGGGCATGGCAATGCTTAATTAACACAGGCAACTACTTTTCTTGAACCATATAAAAATTCAGAAATAAAAGGACCATCTCAGTGAGAAAGGCCAGAAAGAATTATGAAGGAATGAAACTGAGAAATCACGTCCATACCTTCAGATCCACATATGTTCGATGCTTTGCATTATCAAAAGCTCGCAACTTGACATCACGCCATCTGCAGTAAAAAGAGCATTAAAATTGTTTAACAAAAGGTGTTCCACTGATACAATGGGTGTTTGCAGAAGCTTTCATGAGGTTGATAAAAGCTGATTCTTTAAACCAAAATCTGAAAGCATAGAAATGGTATTTTCTCAGCTATTAAATTCGCTTTTATGTTATGAGTATTTGGTTCTTCTTTCCATTGAACACACCTTCCGGTCCCAAGCTTCTCAACGGCTTGAACCAAAGCTTCCACTTCAGAAACAGAGAAAGGTCGACGAATTCGGCGCTGCACAGCCTCAGATCGCTTGGATTTCCTCGCGGGAACCACAGCAAGTGCCTCAACATTCATTGCTGGAACAGCAACCAATGCTCTAGAATCTGTTAGGTTTTCATCTATCGGCATGTTAGGAGGAGAAGGCGCCGAATCATGGTCACTTTCAACAAAGCTTCCCAAATTTGTGACGCATAGAAGGAGGAGCCGGTGAACCGCTAGGCTCCAAGGAGAAACCCACAGCATCAAGCTTGTTACCATCAGAAATTCCAGTTTGCAGCAGAGTTTTGTTATCATCTCTAATCTTCTTTCCCTGAAAGAGTAAATCAACGTGTAACCCACCCCCAAGTATTCTAGTCACTGCCTCCGTAACTGTTCTCTGCAAAACAGGGGAAGATTGAATTCAGCGTGGTAAAAGCAAACTTTGATCCAAATAGAGAAAAATAACTAAAATCCACAATCAGAGCATTTCCCCAACTCAGCCACCAGAGAGGTGCAGAACGGGCGTCAAGAGAGATATATGATTCACAAACATGAACTTTTTACCAAAGATAGTCGCACTCTATACCCCCATTATGCATTATTTTCATTTATGGATATCGAAGGCATGCAATACTTAAACAATTATACTAGCCAAAACGGATTTAATTTGAAACTTCCCTCCCTAATTAAACATGAGGCAAAGCCTCGAGCTCCAAGGCCTGCCTAACGAGGTAAAAGAAAGATACTACTATGCAGAAACAATAGAGTTAGTGTTCATATGTGACATACTTTTAGTCATTCCAATACGAATACGATCCTATTTTGAAATACGGAGCAACCAGCACCAGTTTGTTTTTATCCCTTATACCAAAGCTACACAACGTGGTACTCATGAACAACCGAAACTTATTTGTTTAAGCTGGAATAATGGAAAATTTGAAGGAAATATTATAGCAGGTACTGCTGAAGCCAGAAATAAGACAATACGTAGTAGTAGGGGAGAATGTGCCAAATATCATTCATACAAAAGGCCCTTCATATCCAACAAACATTATCCTTCATGCCCCGACTTATGAATGCCAGAACTTTTGAACAAAAGACTATGAATTATCACTGATATCTCAGAGCTTAAATTTTCTGCTAAAAGCTTGCAGGTATCGAGTGTTGCAATTTGGACAAACCAAATATCTTCTAAACTTGATTGAAGTCTTGATGTTCTTCGAAGATATATGTCAGTATTTCAATCTTAAAAATCTGTTTCAAGAAAAATAGTAATTATAGGAAAAAGATCTTTGAAACATATTACAGTATATGTATGAATGTGCTTAGCTTGTCTTGTCTATTGTTTCTAACTACATGTAACAATGTTAGTTCATCATATCAAGTTTCACATGTAATCTAGGAGGTTATTTAGGCTCTTGTTTTGTATATTTCCCACTCTTTAGGAAAACGGCAAAAAAGTAAAATAAGGAAACCAGCAAAGAATCCTTTGTACGAGAATCCTTTAGACTGGAAGTTTGGAATACAAAAGCTACCGAACCACAAAAAAAGAGAAGGATCGAGGAATTAGTAATTCTGACCTTGAGAACAAAAAGCACTCTTGTCTTCTGTCCACTCGGCGATTTGTTCCTCAAACCCATGCCAAATATCCACAACATGAAAGCAATTTTAAAGGAACGAGTCAACGTGCAAAAACACCTCATGCCAAATTTACAACATGCTATGAAATTCAATTATGTTGAGGTTAAAGAGGACCAACCCAGGAGCCTTGAACCACGACAGTTTGATCCTCCCTTTCTAAAGATAACTGCATCCCACCTTACGATAGTTTCCAAGAGATCAACAATCTTAACTAAAATAATAAGGTCATACAAAAGTACTAAGCACGGACTCGAATTCAAAAAGTCTAACGCAAACGCCCACCAATCTTCATAGACATGTGGACAGATAGAGTAAATAAAGAACTTTAACATGGACTACTCTATGCGTTAGCACTTTTACAGTCCGTAATGCTAAGGAATGAAACAGTTCTTTTAACTTCATTATTCTTCGTGAGGAATGGAAAGAGGGATCATGTAATGCCGGAAAAGAAAACGAACAGCAAATTATTCTCCTTTGGTCATGATTTACCACAGAACATGCATTACGACCTAGACCACATCACCCCTGTAATTGAAGAACTCCCAGGAGCAATCAGAAAAGTCCTTACATAAAGCTCGTAGGAAAAGAACAACTAAACCAGAGTACGCTGTCGGAATCTTGAAAATGCAAATGCAGTCAAGAACAGTTCTTTCTAAAGTTCATGATTTCCCACTATTTTTTCTGCATTTCATTTTTTGTTCTGATTCCCATTCTTGTTTTTGCATTTCATTCAATGTTCCTATGACTAAAGACAATAAACACCATAATACTTGAACCCTCGCCCCTTTTTCCTCGAATCCCTTGAACTTGTCATCGTCTTCGAAAAACTACATTCTAGACTCTTCAGTCACAGCCTTAGGTTAAGTTGCCATTCTTAATCTAACAAAACCTGGTCGTGATAACTAAATTGATACAAGTGTAAATGCATATTTAGACCTAAATTATGAGTCAAACTTTGTGAATCGAAGCATAAATGCGTGGGTAAATACAAAGTTAGAGTCCAGCTTCAATAACCTCATTATTTCAGTAAATGTTTATATCAGGAAAATACAGCCAGAAGAAGGAGCAAATATATAAAAATAAACTAAATATCAGAATTTAACATAGATTCACCTAAACGACAACACCAAAATTCAATTAGATGTTAGGAATGAAGAACTATTATATACGTATAAGACTTGGATCGGAAAACTATCAACTCACTGTGATTGGTGAACCAATGTTATGCACTCCTGGCCTCGTACTACCGCTACTGTTTCACACTATTACAAATGGCTGCAGAGAAAGAGGAATACAGAGATTAGGAACACAGAATAAAGCCCTCAAATGAGAAGGGAAGGATATAACGAACATACAATGTCAATCGAAGAACAAAATCGTATCGAATGACAATCTTGGAAAATCAAACCGAATGCATACTCCTTAGTTACGAAGGTGATGAACTCGCAGAACTCATATCACCAATTCAGGTAAAAACAATGATCCCTCAGCATTTACTTTTACGAGAAGACAACATTATAACCACTAAGTCATCCACCCCGTAGTATGATATTGACATATCGTCCATAACAAAATCTTTCGTCTTTCCAAATTGGGATGTTCCGAATTCTTAGTCCTCTATGAAAATTCTAAGGATAAAACTTTTAACTATTTTCCAAAACTCACCCACAAATAGAGCTAAAAATGTACGTAAAAGTTGATATAAAGCAATAAAAGGGGTAATGAATACCGATAATTCAATGTTGTCGCATTTATTGCATGTCTTCTTTAAAAGTTGAAATCCCCCAAGAGACCAACATTAAAGAATGGAGAGAGTATGAAATATCATTGTGCTTCCAATAGCAATAGAATTACATAGTGCAAGGTAGAGTTAACATCATCTTATAGTTACAAATTGTTGGCAAACCTCACATTTCAGGTGATGGTGCTCCTTGTAGCAAGACTGGTGATAAGGATAACCCCCAGACAAAGAAAACTACGGTAAAACAACAACAGAACGGAAAACTCAGCACTATTCACCTCCACTCGCGAAATTTACACGACATTTTCTTGAGCTCATGCACCCCCAAGATATGGAAAGCTATGGGGATTGGAGTTTGCATTTTCAAAGCTGCAATACACAGATCATTTTGAGGTGAGATACTAAATTCAGAATCAAAGCTCCATTGTTCATCTACACATAACTTACGTACTATTTATATCTCTGAGAAAAAATGAAACAATACTCTGACGAATAATTCTGGAAACAACAAAACTAAATAACAGAAATATATCTCAAGAAATGAAACAACTCTATTGCCACCTACCACCACCATCGTCTGCCAAACCAACCATCGTGAAACCCTAAATCGACCATCCCACCATCGTCTGCCATCATCGTCGACCATCCCAACCCTAAATCGACTACAACCCAGTACGATTCCACCCCTTAATCGACCTTAAACATGGATAACTGGAGATGTTGGTGAGGTGGAGGAGAAAGAAGAGGCAACGTCATTTTGGCACTCCCTCACCCTCAGATACCCTAAAACGACGTCGTTTTCGTTTAAGGTATATGACACAGGTTCAACCTATGTCATGTATCCAAAACGACGTCGTTTTGAAACTCCCAACCTAGATGCTACAAAACGACGTCGTGTTGCGTACATGACACAGGTGGAACCTATGTCATGTACTCAAAACGACGTCGTTTGAAACTTTCCAATGGGAGTGCAACTTGATTCGTCACTCGAGATTTATTCCGGGATTTTTAATTTGATCGAAACCGTTCAACATTTAGATCTTCTTCATATGATAAAGATTGTTAATTATGATACAAAACTTAATTCTTATTCGTGTATGATCGGAGATGATTAGTGTGGATTTATTTTTAAGAAAATAAATTTAGCCACATTCTATCCAACCCCCTTTATCATAAAATAATACAAAGTTGAGTAATTGCTCGATTGTGATTCATAGCAAGATTATTAATATAATCTCATTCGTTCATGTTGTAGATTTTGTCAAGATGAATCACCGCAGTAAGAATCATATGAATCGATTATTGAATAAGAATCATATGAATCGATTATTGAATGGTACATAATCAAAGACAATTTAAGTGAATTTTTTTTCCAGATAATAGATGTGTATACACTGGATCAAAATCATTTTTTCTGATAATAGACGGCAAGCTCCGCTTTGACAGTTTGACGTACGCATCTCTCTCTTTCTCTCTCGCTCGCGCGCAAGAAGCCACAAATCTCTGTGAAGTTAATGTCTTGGAACGTCAATGGGTTAGGAGCTTTACTGAAGCTAGAGGGTTTTCTCGGCTCTGCATCTTGCACAAAGACAAGATTTTTATGTGATTGTGATGCATCTGCAGATAATTATATCTTCTCTGCAGATAATTGTGCATTTGTGATGCATCTGCAGGTAAAACAGTCTTCCAGTAGTCCAGTATTTCGTTGCAATATGATTACAATGTTTTCTTTTTCCTTGTGAGGAATTTGGAGGATTTTCATAGAAATGGAAGTAGTTGGTTAAGGAGATGACTAGATTAGGTGATTCATTCAAAATCGATATGTGTTGAGGTTAAGGCATTTAATAAGACTCGTATTGGGACCTATCAAAGGTGCTTTTCGGTGTGATGAGTGAAAAGCTCCTTCCAAGGCCAGCTCTTAGTGGATTCTATCTGGTTGAGGGATTATTTCTACGTGATAAAGTGATCATAACCATTGTTTGGCAAAAAAACTGTTGATGGCATCCTTTATTGCTTGCAGTATCATAAGACACTGAGTCCTTGGTTGGGCATGGCAATGCTTAATTAATATCAAAAAGGTCTTAGCCAGATAAATACAAGAGAAATCTTCATCGAGAAGAGAGCTATACAGCTCTTACTATCCACCAGTACTTCAACAGAAATAGTCAGAGAACTGTATTGTTGTAGCAGTGTAGCGTAAGATTTTGTGTGCTCCTCTTTCATCTTGTTTTTGTTATGATATATGGCTCATGCTAAAGTTGCTTACTATTGGCTGTTTAAGTAACCAAATACCTAGAAACTGTCCGGCCTGAACCCAAAACTAATCCAGTGGAAGCTTTGTAAATAACCTCAAAAGGCTGTGCTAAGCTGAGAAAGAGATCATGGTGTCATTTTATGATGTACTTTTAGGTACTATATGAATAAGCAATTTTTTCTCTGAATTTTCTAAGCATCTGTTGTATGATGTGCTAATGGCCTTGCTAATGGTGAAAAGTGGTGGTTATTTGTACAAATTAAATTTGGGTAAAAAGTTTGTTTTGGCATTGGAGATGCTCCTACCCAAATTAAGACACTCAACCAATATATTTTAGTACCTCCACGCTCTTATTTAAAAGTTAAACTTTCATTTTCCTATTGCAAGAATTTGAAGAATGACTTAGGCATGTACTTCGTGGCCTCCATTTGCAGCAAATCACCATTAAGATGTCAAACCATGGGTGGATTGTTCCACTCCAGAACCTCGACCTCCATGTACATACATTCAATGAATTTGTGGCTGCTCCTGAATTAGATTACCTTGACTACATCTTCGTTGCAGTCTCTCCAACCTTCAACTATGTGTTGTGGTTATTGACGCGGATAACGAGAGTGAGAGGGTTTACTATTGGATGTCATCTTTCCTTGCTATGGTGACTAGCTGATTTGCTATTTATTACTTTAAGATTTAAGATTTCCTATGTTGCATGGTATTTATCTTAGCTAAAAGGCTTGTTGCCAATGGGTTACACCCACTGTGCAAAGCACGAAGGAATTCACCTAGTATTCTTCTACATATTTGAGAGCTAGGGTTATCTTATACCAAGCTCTGGGATTGCGAGTATTAGCAGCCGCGGTAGGAGACGTTCAACTGGGTAAACGTACAACTCTTCTTGTTGGTTTGTGAGTAGGTTTCTTCCACCTTTTTATTCATTTCCTAAATTTTAGCAATAAAGTTAATGAGTATTTGTATAGGAAGGAATGATTGGGTTTTGTTTGGTAGTGTGCCGACTGGGGGGGGGGGTCAGCTGACCCCATGGGATAAAAAAAAATTACTACTATTATAGTGAAATTTTCAAAAAATTCATAAATGAACCCCCTAAATTTGGTGGTGACACCACTAGATAACTCCTAAAAGTTCATAAAAGTTACTTATTTGTGTGGTTTGTTTGAGTCCCAGTCATTCGTTTTGTTTTTTTGATAAGGAAACGTTGATCTGTCTTGTTAGGTTGAACTTTAAATGTGATTTTTATTGGAACTAGATTTTTAGTTGTCATTACTGTGATGTTTTTCTTTGATTTATGGTTGGTAAAAAGTATTTGACGTTTTTGAATGACCCCACGCGTCTGAATTCCTGGAGTCAACACTGTGTGGGGGGGCGGTGTGTACCGTGGGGTGCATGTGGGGGAAATAGTGAGCTTTTACTTGGGCTATCAAGTTCTGACTTCCTAGTGCAATATCAACACTATACTGATCGTTGAGTTTGGTCAGAGAACTATATTCTAGGTATTAAGTTATTATTATTATTATACTTTATACACTAATAACTAGAAAAGTTATTGATGGAAATAATTATAATTCTATGCATGTCTTTTATTTGTGATTCACATTAGCGAGTACTCGAAAAATTGCATTTTGGCTTCTATCGTTCCAACCAAGGTGAGTGGTTAAGCATGTGATCCCTTCATTTGGATTCCTCTTGAGCCTATCGATTATTGACTATCCTTGTATTCGTTGTGAATTGATAAATGTTGTTCTTACACGTTGAACTCAACTTGTTTGAAGATTGACGTACTCTTTGGCATACAAGGTTTATTGATTATATTTCTGATTGATCGATTGCTCTTATTTCGCTTACTGTCTTATTTCGCTTACCGTCTAATCGTTGAATTCGTTATATTGTTGAGATTCTATAGCGCCACGGGGAATATCCTGTTTGTCCTTGTTCTTATGTGATTGAGACCTTGTATTATATTTGTGAAAGTCCAAGGAAAAGACCTGGGCGCCATCCTGTGGTGACTTTGACCACTAGGGAAAGACCTCATTCTGGATTTTGCACCACTTTTTTTTTTTTCAGATCTTCGGAAGTAGAAAACTCATATATTCGTCTTTCTGTCTGTAAATATCCATTGAACAAAATAAATTGGATATGCAAAACGAAAGGAAAAAAGTACTGCACTTACGGTGGCACAAGTAAAAAAGAGAGGGCTATGCTAGTCTACGTAGATTGAAGGCACCATAGGTGTAGAAACTATCACGACTTGTGCGTCTCTCATGTGAAGAAAGCACATAAAATAAGTTGTCTGTGACGAGGGAAAGAACAAGTTAGACCCTCATTTGTACTGGCCAGAGTAGGGGTGGAAATCACCCAGATGAGCCGTAATGCTCGGACATGCCAAAATGTGCCGGAAATTGAGAGAGACAGAACTATCACTGGCCCGTACCTGCTGGTATGGTCCAAGACTAATAACCTTGTTTTGAAGGAAAACTGGAGGAACATCGATACTTTATACAGTAGTTTGTGACCGAAAGAAACACAGAAAAGGCTTACCCTATCCCAAATCTGCATCATATCCATATATTGAAACATACTAGCACTCTAGGTAAAAAAATTTGATAACAAGAAGACAGTGTGCTCATTAGTGAGATGCTCTGAACCATGAATGAAGCATGGTAATGAGCACAGAAATTAATTTGGGTCTCTAGGCCTGCCCTCCCTAATGCCTTTCGACTTTGATTTGAGGGTATGGTTCTGCAGCAAAACGTCCCTGTAGCTCCTCGGTTCTTGGAGGTTTAGAGGGGCCACTATTTCAATGGTATTCTGAGAGCAGCCACTTTGTGCATATTGCCAAAGGTTAGGTTTGTCTCCAATCATCCCCGCCCATACCCCCAATGATTGGGGACTAGATGGGTTCTGTTATTATTGTTATTGTTGTAACAAGAAGACATAGGTACGACACTGGAAAATCACGAACCATCAATATCGTGTCTGTGAAAGGAACCCTCATTTCTGCGGTAAGGTAATCTGTAATTTTCAAACTTGGGATGAGGGATCAATCAAGATTTGGGATCTAGGTGATTCAGTTATTTTCATACGTTCTGTCTGGAGTTACAAGGCGTCATTGAAAAATTCAGGTGTAGTAGTTCTTGACGAAAAGATCTTCCTTGTTGGCTCCTGTATTTCTTCTAGCTTATTCTCAAGTGTTTTGTTTCCTTACTACAATCGAAATTGGAGACTACCATACGATTTCATGCTTGGAATAGTTCTGAAAATTAGAACTCTTGTTGGATCGTTTCCTTCAGTTTTTGGTTTTAGATTTCTGTTTTTTCTTCAAGTTTTGGATACCCTGTACATGGATGTTGTGAAAGCAGTTTGATTTACATGTATCATGGGGTTTTTGGATAATGCATTCAAGGCTTTTGATAAAACTACTGAACCATATTGGTTGAATCAAGTGGTGGTTGATTTTGCTAAATCTGGTGGTGCTAAGTTTGTATGGAATGGGATGGTTGCCGGACATGCACAGCACAGACCACCATTACCTATCTTGTTTTCCATGGCTGAAGGAATTTATTCACAAGATATCAAGCGGTTGGAGGATTCCATTCGGATCTTAAGAACAAATTCTAAAAAACATGCAGAGACATTGGCTGCAATCAAGGATTGGGTATCAGCATTGAATTTGAAGCATGTGCAACTCTAGGAAAAGCCGAAGAACATATCCCAGGCTAGGAGATTAGCCAAGTTGCAGGAAGAAACTTTTGAGGCTCTGAATAAGAGCACCAATACATGTAAAAGTGATTCCTTCCACTACAATCCCAGTAAGGAGCGTACAAGAGTCGCCAATTAGACTAGCGGTAGTTGGTTTGGGCGAATACACTTAATATACCCATCAGTATAATTTTCGCGTTCCTTTGGTGCATATTTTTAATTTGCCGATGTTTTTTGTGCGTAGATTATTGGGGGAAATTACATGAAACTTGCACCTTGTTTGGTTTGGGTTTTGGTTTGGTTTTTGGGTAATGAGGTAATGATGGGAGAGAGATAGAGAGAGAAATGAAAATAATAATTAAAAATAGGGGTAATAATTGGAAAGAAATGTAAGTAATGATTGAGTAATATTTGGAAAAACTGGTATCAAGCCCCCAAAACGAACAAGGTTATTACTGTTTCCTAATAATTCATGTGGTTTCCTTTGTAGTTATGGAACTCCTACAATTGTTTTCGCTCCTTTGAGTTAAGTAGCATGGGTTATCTATACGAAGATCCAAATATAGCCTTAGAATATTCTGCTTGTGCAGTTCAATAATGTCATTTCCGATCTCACGATTCATGTATCATTCCGATGGTTTATGATAATATGAAATCAAGTGTCGAACGCATGGCCAATAGACTTGATTATGTTTGGCATGGTTCTCTTGCCTTTTGACTCTTCTCCCTAATGTTTTGCTCAAGATTGTATCACATATCACATGTGTGAAGCGAAGTCCCACGTCGCCTGGTTAGCAAAGTAATATAAAGTATATAAGCGTGAGGGCACCCTCACTTCATGAGCTAGCTTTTGGGGTTGAGTTCTACCCAAGACCGTGTAACATGGTATCAGAGCGGGGTACCAAGGATGGTAGGGTGCGTGTCTCTCGCCTGCACGCGGCTGGTGCTGCCGAGTGAGCACGCTGCGCGTGAGGGAGGGTGTGAAAGCAAAGTCTCACATCGCCTGGTTACCAAAGTAATATAAAGTATATAAGTGTGAGGGCACCCTCACTTCATGAGCTAGCTTTTGGGGTTGAGTTCTACCCAAGACCCTGTAACAACATGATACAAAATTTTGGCGATGTAACCGTTTCAAATGTTTCCTCTTTGCAGAGACTCCAGATCTTGCAGTGAAGAGAATTTCGCTAGGACCAACTAACAGAGGTAAACGACTAGAAAGCATCTGATCTACTAAAATTTGGTGGTATTGATGAGAGTAAAGCATTTAAAGGCCCTGATATATTGAGGAGTCTGTTATGTTTTTCTGAAAGTAGTCGAACGAGTCTACTAAACTGCAGAAATAGAGTCGAGGATACCCAAGATGTTTGGATCTCTCTCAATGTATAACATCCTGGCATTGCATTTTCAGATGTAGCCCTCGCACATGTTGAAAAAGAGAAAAGTTTGTCTTTTGTCAAGGCATGGGAAGAAAGTGAAAAATCAGAGGTGGACAACATGTAAGGCTTTTCGTAACTTTTCTTGTTCATTGGCTTGTTAGCTTACAATCCGCATATGTAGAAACTACAAAAGCAACTGAAGCCAAATAGAATAAGTTCTTTGGCTTGTTAGCTTCTTTATAGTTCTCGGTTTGTATATTGATCCTCGGACTCAAGTTACTGCAATTACTTTTCTTTCGGAGGAGTCTTATATCTTGCTCTGGGAGCTCTTATCACACATCATGTTATGAAGGAGTTTGTAATTTAGCGTAAGAATAGTAATAGTAGATGGGAGCACTTTTGATCAGTGTCACGGCCCTTGTCAAAACCATAACTCATTAATTTTTTTAACTGTGCTTGATGAAAGTATCAAAGTTTGTCTCAAGTGATGGACATAATGTAATAAACTATCATATACGATACAAGACTCATCCTACCAAATCTACTATTAAAGTTCTTCTCCGGTGTGAATGGAAGCTATCTGCAATTATTGTCATGCATGTTTACCTGATTAGATTATATGTTTTTGAGCTGCTGTTTGGTGATATTATTTGATTCGTCTCTGCTATGATTTTCAATTGCTGAAGTTTTATCCTTGTTTCTTTAATTCAAAAAGGGCCCAAAAGAAGCTTGTTGTTGTAGCTTCGTGGGAAAACACCAAGAAAGCGGCTATTGAAGCTAAACTAAAAAAACTAGAGGTAATTGTACCCCACCATGTTATGTTAATATATAACTACATGTAGTTTTTGGAAATCATCCCAATTTTTTATTAGAATATGAAGTATGCTTCTTTTGGCTTGTTTATAAATATTGTTTTTGGTGTTTTTTCCTTGAAATCTATCTTGTTCTTGAGGACCAAAATGTACCCAAGCTCGAGAAATGAACTCTTTCATGTCTCTATCTGTTAATTTATTAAGTTATGTGCTCCAAATTGGCAATCCTTCTTATGAGCAGGAAGAACTAGAGAAGAAGTAGGCAGATTATGCAGAAAAAATATGCAGAACAAGGTTGCTTCACTTCACAAAGAAGCACAAGAAAGGAGAGTGATGGTTGAATCAAGAAAAGGGGAAGAAATGCTCGAGGCAGAGGAGATTGCTGCAAAGTATCGTGCAACTGGAACTGTTCCGAAGAAGATTGGGTGCCTTGGCTGGTAGAAATGTTCGCCCAAATTTTGAACCTTCCCGAAAGAAGAGGACAGCTTTGGATTATTTCTTGCAAATTTTCTTGCTTGTTTATTTTTGTTTGTGTAATATGTTTGTTATAGTTCATGTTGATCTCACTTCAGTTGTATTGTGTATAGGAATATAATATCTAGTTGTGATGACTGATGATCAAGCTTCACACTAATAATGATACGAGCTGAAAAGTTCTTACGAGTCCGTTCGATCTTCTATTTAGTACAAAAAAATATATCCGTTTGTATGATGGTAACGAGAGCTTGTAAACTAGCGTGATTTGATTTGAGTCACGGGAATTAACATCCTATCATCAATATAGTACATTTTTATTTTTTGAACTGCAATATAGTACATTACATCGGAGAAAGTTGTCAAGAAAAAATATGCATCAATAACCAACATATTACCATCAATATAGTTTCCTGGAGGTGATTTAGGTATGATTCAAAATCGTTAGCAGCTACATCAAAAGGAGAAATCAGGGCCAGTAATAAACCTGAATTCATGGCTCCCATTCAAATGAAATATCACACACGAAAACAAAAAACTTGCACATTCAAGAAATGGAGGCCTTGTTCGTTTGGGTTCCCAAAAACTGGTTTGGAGACACGTTTTGTAAAACCCCTGTTCGGTTTCCCCAAATGGCTTGTGATGTTATCAGTGTCAGAACTGTCGGGAAAAAAAAAGGGTGTTAATTAAAGGACACTTGTCCTCGTTACCTTCTCTGATAAGAAAAAAAGTACCACCGGAAAGAGAGAGAGAGAGAGAGAGAGAGGAGTTATTTAGAGTAATTTATTAGGGGGGCCCATGTACCTCTGCACCCAAATAAGAAAAAATGTACCAGTAGAAACTGGAGAGAGGGGAGTTATTTAGAGTAATTTATTAGGGAGGGGCCCATGGTACCAATAGGAACCGGTTTTAGAGGAAGGTTTTCAAAACCCACTTGCAAAACCCCAACCCCATGTAAGACTATGTTCGGTTAGAGTTTTGCAAGTGGGTTTTGAAAACCTTCCTCTAAAACCAGTTCCTACTGGTTCCATGGCCCCCTCCCTAATAAATTACTCTAAATAACTCCTCTCTCTCCGGTTCCTACTGGTACAATTCTTCTTATTTGGGTGCAGAGGTACATGGGGCCCTTCCTAATAAATTACTCTAAAGAACTCCTCTCTCTCTCTTTCCGGTGGTACTTTTTTTCTTATCAGAGAAGGTAACAAGGACAAGTGTCCTTTAATTAACACCTTTCTTTTTTTCCCCGACAGTTCTGACACTGACAACATCACAAGCCATTGGGGAAACCGAACAGGGGTTTTACAAAACGGGTCTCCAAACTAGTTTTTGGGAACCCAAACGAACAAGGCCGGAAACTCCAAAGTTAAGCACACAGTTTGCTACCAACCATACATCAGGGGGAGCAATTTAAGGAGCATTTGGACACAATGGCATCGCATAGTGAATAGTCACCGCCATGCTCTTAAAAGCTCATGTCATTGTTGGCCAGGAACTCGAACAGCAGCTGCAATGCAGTGTCAGACGACTCCTCCAACTCACTGGAGCAAGAGGAATCTGAATTCTCCATCGAATCATCAACGTACAATTTGTTCTCCAAATCTTTTTTGGTGCTCCCGGCTGCGGAGGAGCAGGTCAGGATTTTCAGCTGCTGTTGTGGCGACAGAGACTGATCCACATCTTGTCGACGAAGATGCTTGAGAAACGAGCTTGGACACGGAATTCTGTTCCCCTTGTTCATATTCCGAAATGATTCCCCACCTTCAGAGTTCCATACGCGTAGGAAATAGTCAGAACTCGATTGTCCTAAGCTTGGTGGAATAAAGAGTAATGACTCCTTTGAAAGCCGGGCTTCAGCTTCAAGCCTTGCACTCTCCAATTGAGTGATTGAGCCATATGGCGGGTGGAGGGGGACGAGGATGGTTTCCTATTCCTCCCATTGGAGATTGACAAGGGTTCATGTGTTTGGGGGTCGATTCCCATGGAAACGAGGCGCTTCTTCAAATGAGTATTCCATAAGTTCTTGATCTCATTGTCTGTCCTTCCGGGTAGTTGAGAGGCAATTGCAGCCCACCTCCATATAGTTGAGTACATTTTTATACAAGTGATTCAGCAATCAGCAACTAAATTGTTTCATTGCACCAAACACAATGCACAAAATGCGGACCTGGTAAACATTTCCCATTTGATTAAATCTACTAAAATCAACATTTGCTAAAATCAAATATTCTTGTAAGAGCTAAAATCGCAAATGGAGTCCAAGTTCTGCTTTGTTTCTAAAAAAGGTCTACCCGGATAGGTCAACAATATTTCCCTTTGAACTTGGGGATTTTCTAGGACAATTTTTTGGAAAAAAAAACAGTTTGGCACACCTTGGTACGTAGAACTGACAATGTGGAAGACTGATCAGGATTAATGAGAGGAACCAAGATGACATAATTCCAATTTCAAAGATAATGCGACTGTTGTTTCAACCACATGCTCGTAGAGGAACAACAGAGCCACTTCCCTTTTGTAGTTCTCTGCTTTCGCTAGCAATAAGAATATTGTTGATAGAAGAACCAGTAATGGATACAATGTAGTGTGCTAGTGTTCCCAAGTATGCCATGCAACTGTATAACAACCTTTTCTTCTTCAGGACTGAAGAGTCCGCGTTTAATATCTGACCTAAGATAGTTTGTCCAGCGAAGGCGACAACTCTTTCCACAGCGAAGAAGACCTGCAAAGGCAAATCCCTATATAAGGAATCAGCAAACTATACTGCTCGAGTGGATGACTACACAAACTAACAAGTTTCACTTATTTGTTACCAAAGAAACAAGCACTGCCATTGTTATACTACAACCGAAGCAAGTGTTCTACAGATATCTCCAGTACAAAAAAAGGCTATCCTTTCTAGACAAAATCGTTCGCTATCTTTAACGCTGTATTTTCTCACAAGCTCTCTAGCCACGGAGCAAATGGGCGACAAGTGACAACGCATATATGAATTCGTTTTATTTTTGGATAATGTGGAAATGTACCATATCACTAGTCACTACTCAATAGTCAATACAAATCTTCATGTGGCCATTTAGAGTACAATAAATAAGCTGAAGAAACATGCTTCATTTCTCTACTTTTACAAGGCAAGAGCCATTGATGATTTACCGTATTAATACACGCATACACGAGAAATTTGTTGCTGTTCATTTCCTCATATTATTTCAAACACACCCAGCTCAATGAAGGGAAAAATAACACCTAGAGCCCAGTATAACAACCCAAAATCTCGGTAACCGCACGGTGATGGTTTATATACTAAGTACCTCCTCCGGTGTCTTCATGGGAATTTCGACAAGAACCCACCAAATTACTACATTCAAACCACATAATTGTAAGAAAACAACCTTGCCTCCTAGCATACTATCATCGGGAATTGATGTTTAATTACAGGCTAAATGAGACTTATTAGGCATAGTTTCCCCTAAGATAAAATCAAAGATTTTGGCAAATCATTTCCTCGAAGATTTTAGCTCATGAGGAAAGGATTTGCTAAAATCAACCAGTTTCATGGAGATTTTATCAAAGTTGGCTTTTATCAACTTCAGCTTTTATGGGATTTTCAATTTTATCTTACGGGAAACTCAACCTATCCACACAATTAACCCACTAGAGTCTAAGTTCTGCTTTGTTTCTAAAAAAGGTCTACCAGGATAGATCAACAATATTTCCCTTTGAACTTGGGGATTTTCTAAGACAAAATTTTTGGAAAAAAAAACAGTTTGGCACACCTTGGTTCGTAGAAGTGACAATGTGGAAGACTGATCAGGATTAAATTAGAGAAACCAAGATGACATAATTCCAATTTAGAAGATAATGCGACTGTTGTTTCAACCACATGCTCGTAGAGGAACAACAGAGCTACTTCCCTTTCGTAATTCTCTGCTTTCGCTAGCAATAAGAATATTGTTGATAGAAGATAATGTATACAATGTAGTGCACTAGTGTACCTGTTCCCAAGTATGCCATGCAACTGTACAACAAGCTTTTCTTCTTCAGGACTGAAGGGTCCGTGTTTAATATCTGGCCTAATATAGTTTGTCCAGCGGAGACGACAACTCTATCCACAGCGAAGAAGACCTGCAAAGACAAATCCATATATAAGGAAGAAGCAAACTGTACTGCTCGAGTGGATGGTTACACAAACTAACAAGTTTCACTTATTTGTTGCCAAAGAAACAAGAATTGCCACTGTTATACCACAACCGAATCAAGTGTTCTACAGATATCTCCAGTACAATAGAAGGATATCATTCATAGACAAAATCGTTTGCAATCATTAACGCTGCATTTTCTCACATGCTCTCTAGCACAGGGCAAATGGGCGTCGACGCATATATGAATTCTTTTTATTTTCCGGTAATGTGGAAATGTACCATCACTAGTCAGTAGTCACTACTAAATACAAAACTTCGTGTGGACAAGCTAAAGAAACATACTTCATTTCTTTACTTTTACAGGGCAAGAGTCATTGATGATTTACCGTATTTCTACACGCATGCACGAGAAATTTGTTTCTGTTCCTAATTTCCTCATATTTTTTCAAACACACCCAGCTCAATGAAGGGAAAAAGAAAAACACCTAGAGCCCAATATAACAACCCAAAATCTCGGTAACCGCACGGTGATGGTCTATATACTAAGTACCTCCTTTGGTGCCTTCATGGGAATTTCGACAAGAACCCACCAAATTACTACATTCAAACCACATAATTGTATGCATACACTAATTGTAGTACTTTTGCCTATACAAAAAAAACAGTTTCTTTCACAATTTTTTCGATTTTTCTTGGACTAGTGCACATAACTCCGTACGTGCATACATTGAAGTTTCTGATCTGCAATATTAAAGTTTAAACCAGCTGGTCGTGAATCTCCAAGAACTCTGTACACAAACCAATGTCAGATGAGAATATAGGAGCTATAGACACACAATGGACTGCAAACGAATCGAATTGATCCGAGTGTTAAATTGTTCACACTTGGTTTGAAAACGGAACAAGTTTTAAAATTATTTTTAAAAACTATAATACGAGTATTTGTTTATTCGTATAGCCAATCTTAACTTCATAGCATCGAGTAGCTTGGTTTGTTTAACAATATAAAGTATAAACTAATTGAGTTGAGTAGTTACTCATCCTAAACTAAAAGAAAATCTAAAATGTGTTCAAACTTAATCTTTTTCTTTCTCGTTCTTTTCCTTTTTTCCATTGTAGGCTTACATATAGCTCGACCCGAACCCTTGACATGGTATTGAGAAACAAGGATTCAAAGGAGGACCAATGGCAAAACTTGGTTGTTCGTATAATAGTTCGTTCTCAAAGGAAATTTAAGGACTGAGGCTGAGTTTCCACTACAGTAATTTTGGTATTTCTGGGTATTATTTCTGGGTATTTTTAGACTATAAGTTGTCACATCATCGAATCAGTTGATGTATGCGAGGAAAATGACGACTTGATTTAACAAATTGGTAGTCCAAGAATACCGCAGTGGAAACTCAGCTTGCCTGAGTCATAGTTGGAGTAACATAGGTCAGTTCATTAAACAGCCTAATATACAAGTATTTTGTTAGTATTGTAAAAAAAAAAAAAAAAGTAGAGAAATGAAATGATCGAACTAGCGAGCTTAGGGAGAGAGAGAACGCCAGCTTCCATGGCCGTTCTTGTTGATGTACTCAATGAGCCTCTCGTCCTCTTCAGGCGTCCACGGCCCCTTCGTCAACTCTTTCCTTCCATGGCCGTTCTTGCCTTCTTGGCGTGCGTCTTTGTGCAGAGGTATTTCCTGTAAAAATAGAAAGAAAAAAAAAACCATTTTCCACATCATGACACAGCTTGAACCTGTGTCATGCCATCCAAAACGACACCGTCTCGTCCTAAGAACTCTGGGGTATTGTAATGACGTTATGACGATTTCTAACTATATTAACAAGAGTATTTAATGATCCGAGACATTCTTCTCATAGAAATTATTATAACACATATGATGTACAAATATCTCGTAAATAAAGTATATAGTAGTACTTAATCTAAATGAATTTCTATTTCTTAAAATGGATTTCGATACATTGAATCATATCCACTTCCATACCAATAACTCTTAGGGGATTTTAAGTACGCTTTCTATCTATATCAATGATATTTTAACGATCTGAGACATTCACATTGTAGAACGCAAAAAAATACAAATCATATAAAAAATTCATCTTAATTGAAAATATATTAGTACTTCGGATGAGAAGATTTACCGGTTATGACTTAAATCACCTTTGCGATTGAATGCTTCACTTTTGACCCGACTCCTGAAAGTATATTTTGAGATTTCTTTTGTGAAGTTTTATCTGAATCCATCACTATGGACATTTTTTTGCTGTTTCTTGACATTCTTCCCCCGATTTTTTCTCTTCTCCAGATTCTACTCCTTTCTCTAGCTCTTTTCCGTCTTCAGTGATCTCATGATCTGTTACGGTCTTTTCGTGTGATACCTCTATATCCTTGCAATCAGACGAGACATTCGGCTTCTCATTCGGATGTTGACTTTCATCGTCACCATTTCCCATTGTTGCAATATGAATTATCGGTTCCACAAGACTACTCTCACTCCCATTTGTTGACATCTCTACCGGGTCCTGCAGAGTGTAGAAAATGTGACGTATCAAGTTCTGTCTTCTGAGTCCCGTAAGGTGATTTTATTGTAGCTAGAGAAGGTATGCTTACCTCATCTTTTTTATGATTTTCAATTTGAATGCTCTTTTCTCCTACTATGCTTGCTGCAGTTTGCTTGTCAAACAACTGTATAACATAACGAAGCCTCAATATTGTAAAGTGAGAGGAGATAGGAAGGATAACATATACCGTATGTATTGTTCTTATATCCTAACCTCTTCATGTGGAATTTCATCTCTGTGTATCAAATGTTGCACTTTTCTCTCCTTGATAAGGTTCTGCAATTGTTTCGTCTTCTCTTTCGGGTGAATCTAATAGTTCGTCTTCTTGGTTGCTCTTTGCGACTGTTTCTTCATGAGGCAGTTTTGGGTGCGAGATTCTCGTCACTTTGTTTTCCTCGGTGATCTGTTTGAAGTTCTCCTTGGTTAATAGCTAAAACATAGTACACAAAAGAGACCATTGAAAACCAAAAAAATGAAAAAAATTAAGACACTACTCGTATTTCTGTCAAACCTTTTCCAGCAAAGTATCCTCATTTATGGCTTCACCTTCTTCAGGTAAATCATCAGAATCCTCATTTGAGCTTTCTCATCTTTTGAAGTATCTTCCGAACTACAATGGACGGGTGCTCTCTCAGGTTCTGATGCAAAATCAGCATATTTTGCTCAGGGATGCATTCCTGAGACTTAACTGAATCGTCTTCTAGATATCTTCTTTCTTGCTCTGGTGATGGATTTTGAGAATCCTTACTGCTGTCGGATAGAAATTGGAAACATCAATCTCTCTTAGCCCTTTATTGTGCACGCATGGTTTATCTGTTGCTCCTGCATCAAAGGAATCAGCCACCTTCTCCTTCAGTTGAATTTCCTCATTTTTTGTATTCTCTTCAGCAGCACCATGAGGTTCAGGTTCAGATATTGCGTTCGACGTTTTGGCTTCTTCAACTTCGACTCCAAATTCATTTGCTTCTGATTTTTCTACAGTTGCACTTGCTTTCCTTAAATCCCCATTTTCAATTATTGGAAACTGAGACAGCACGGCAGTTGTTTCTTCAAGCTTGATGTTGTCAACTTCTGATTCAACATTATTCGTACTCTCATCTTCTATTTTCTAGATTGTGGTACCAGTTTCAACAACTTTGACCATTGGGCTTTTCTGACTCTCGTGAATTTCTTCAAAACCTGGATCCTCGAGCTCAGATACTACTTCCAAACTTTTGGTTTCTTCCACTTTACCTGTATCTGCGTCTGACCCCTCCACAACAGCATTGTTTGCACTTTCATATGTGGTGCTTAGAGGCTGAGACACAAAGCCAGGGGTTTCTACAAGATTCCCGTTGTCAACCTTTGTATCATCTTTCTTTGTGCATCCATCTTCAGTGTTTTCAATCGCGGTTGCAATTTCACCATACTCTTCATTGGATGAGACCTGAAGTTGATCTTCTGTTTCATTAGCCTGGGTAGTCGAACCAAGGGCAATCTCATCATTGCCATATGCTTCAACACCTTGATTTATGGGTTTGTAAAATGCTTCAGAAG
The DNA here is from genome assembly GCA_036023075.1 of Gaultheria prostrata. Taxonomy (NCBI): domain Eukaryota; kingdom Viridiplantae; phylum Streptophyta; class Magnoliopsida; order Ericales; family Ericaceae; genus Gaultheria; species Gaultheria prostrata. Next base: position 29,529 of record JAXBDA010000878.1, read on the forward strand.
CTTCTCCACTTTATTCTTCTATTCCATTTGTATCGACCTCTATACCCTCTCTCTTTTTGCATCTATCTTCTGTCTGCACGATTTTGGTTTTAGTTTCGCCATCCTCTTCGTTGGAAACCTCCGTAGAAGATGACACGTGAAGTGGCTCTTCAATGTTCTCAGCTCGGAGAGTCAGACCAGGGGAAATTTCATCATTGCTTGCTGCTTCAACACCTTGATTTACCGGTTCATATAATGCTTTGGAAGCATCTCTGATTAGTTCTTCAATCTCATTTGTTCTATCAAGTTCTTCTTCTATGACACATACAAAACGCATAGCCAACGGAGTGCCACAACGGGCCAAAACGATGTCGTTTTGGTCTCGTCCCCCCCAAGACACCCAAGAAAAGGCACAAACAGATTAGGACGGAGGAGTAGTCTATTTAGTTTGCAAATGCCTCACTTTATATTGTCATTATACTAAGTTACACATATACAATAACACCTCCTCCTAATAAGATAACCACCAACAGAAGGCATTTCATACCAAGGAAAGAAATATTTGGTCCCAACACCGCAAAGAAACAACGGAATTGCCCCTTCGCATCAACCAAATACAACCGAAATAGTTGCTATTTCAATTCTTTTTTATTCAAACTGACCTCAAAAGGCTCAAAGCTACAGCACCTAGGGGTCCCATCATGCTCATGAGAGGGGCAGTATCTTTTGGGCCCAGAAACGATGTGCCTTGTACTCAATAAGACTGGCAGCACTTATCGGAATCTGTAAAGAGAAAAAAACATGTTCTATTAATTGCGAGGGACCAGAAAGGATCGTCGGATAGAACACGAAAAGAAGAAGAAAACTAATCTAATTTCTCAAATTTTAAGAGATGACCTTAGAAGATCTAATCTACATTATACAGATTTCTGGAGCCAATGCAACAATGGTATGGCTTCCCCAGATTTCTCTAATCTGCAGAAGCTCTCCAACATTCCTGAACCTTATACCATGCCATACCTGTTCTTCATTATTTGCTATCCGTTTTTCACTTATGCCCAACATGCTTCCGAGACTTCTAATAGGGGTGGTTTGATTGAATCAAGATTCCTAGTTAAAAGCGGCAGGCAGCAACAAAACTTGTCCTACTCCTCTCTGTGCCTAAGTTTAACTTGTATCTTTCTGATAAAAGCAAATAAATAGGTTTTGTGAGCATCACAACCTTAATAGTCACCAGTGGAATGCTATAATAAATCAGATGTAAAACAACACTCTCGGATAAGTAAGGTGTGTAATTTCATCCAATCTCCATTTCTTCCAAAATTAGTTGGTCAGTTCATGTTTCCTTAGCTTTGTATGGTATAAACCTTTACAATTTAAGAACTAAGTGACCAATTCAACAAGCAGGAACGGAAGTGGGGCGGAGGCCCTAACAAAAACTATACGGAGAAAGGGATTCTTACAAGCACGTGTGTGTAGACTATGTACCTATACCTGAGAAAATTATAAGCTTAGGGGTAACGAAATGTATTGTGTGGCTGTACATTGTACACAAGATAAATAGCACAATAGAAAAACCCAAACATTTAACATGCAGGAAACAACGGATAAGTGTTGGGATCCTATAAATTACTTGCACATTGTCACTATTTAAATGCTCCCAATGGGCAAAGCATGAGCTATTCCACAACTACAGGCGCAGTGTGCAGTTCACAGCCTCTTGACAACAAGATATTCACATAACCTTGGATTTGTCCCAAAAAAAAAAACAAGCTGCTCAACGAATTTGTCAACTTTGGCTGTTCTCACTATCCGCAAATTCACAAACTAGAGCATGAACTGCCATTCTGCCACCCTAGGATGTTGAATACAGACTAAGGGCACTTAGATTCAAACAACAAACCACCACACCCTAGCACTATATTATTGTCATTATTTGACACTAAAAGATTTTTAGCTACCAGTCCATGGATTAGAAGTTAGAACTCATATCACCAATAAATGCTTCAGGTAAAAACAATGATCCCTCAGTTTTTACTTTTACGAGAAGACAACATTATAACCACTAAGTCATCCACCCTGTAGTATGATATGGACATATCGTCCATAACAAAATCTTTCGTCTTTCCAATGTGGGATGTTCCGAATTCTCAGTCCTCTTTGAGAATTCGAAGGATAAAACTTTAAACTATTTCCAAAACTCACCCACACATAGAGCTAAAAATGTACGTTAAAGTTGATATAAAGCAATAAAATGTGCAATGACTACCGATAATTCTACGTTGTCGCATTTATTGCATCTCTTCTTTAAAAGTTGAAATTCTCCCAAGGGACACATTAAGGGATGGAGAGAGTATGAAATATCATTGTGCTTCCAATAGCAATAGAGTTACATAGTGCAAGGTAGAGTTAACATTATCTTATACTTACAAATTGTTGGCAAACCTCACATTTCGGGTGATGGTGCTCCTTGTAGCAAGACTGGTGATAAGGACAACCCCCAGACATAGAAAACTACGGGAAAACAACAGAACAGAAAACTCAGCACTATTCACCACTGTTATTCTTATTCCACGCCAGTAAATTAGAAGAAGAAGTAATACGAGACGCTGGTACTAGATAAGAATCAGACAAGACCTTAAATGTTTTGCTCCTTATTCAGAGTAGTTCCTGTACCTCTAAGTCAGGTATTGGTCGATCGCAGGCACGACATCTGAAAACATTCTGGATGACAAAACGCACACATACACTTCAAAGGTCTTCCATAACCAATCTCTGTGTTACTACCAGCACATATCCTAATAAAATAGATGAAAAAGAAGTGGTGATTACGCTGGTTCTACATTTATGAAAGAGCCTGAAGTAGACTGTTAAAATGACTACTGGTGCACACCTCAGATGAGTACCATTATGCATCACAAACTACTTACCCAGGGAGTGGCAACAAGTCTTTTTGCAACCACCACCAGTCACCACCAACACTCGCGAAATTTACATTGACATTTTTCTTGAGCTCATCCACCCCCAATATATTGAAAGCTTCTGGGAATCGGAGTTTGCATTTTCAAAGCTGCAGTACACAGATCATTTTGAGGTGAGATAATAAATTCAGAATCAAAGCTGCAATGTTCATCAACACAACTTACGTACTACTTTATTTATATCTCTGAGAAAAAATGAAATACGTAATACTGTTGCGAATAATTCTTGAAACCACAATATATCTCAAAAAAAGAAACAACTCCATCGCCACCTACCACCACCATCGTGAAACACCTAAATCGACCATCATCTGTCATCATCGTCGACCATCCCAACCCTAAATCGAAGACAACCCAGTACGATTCCACGGTTTCCACCCCTTAATCGAGCCTTAACACATGAAATTTTTTGCACAAAACATAGATAACGGGAGCTGTTGGTGGTGAGGGGGAGGAGAGAGAAGAGGCAACGTCGTTTTGGCACTCCCTCAGATAAGCCGTTTTATAAAAGATGCTATGTTCCCCAAAATGACGTCGTTTTTGGGTACATGACAGAGGTTCAACCCATGTCATGTACTTGAAACGACGTCGTTTTAAGTACATGACATAGGTTCAATCTGTGTTATGTACCAAAAACGACGCCGTTTGAATATTCCCAGCGACGTCGTTTTTGTACATGACATAGGTTCAACCAGTGGCATGTACCCAAAACGACGCCGTTTGAAGCTTCCCAGTGGAAATGCAACTTAAATCTCCACTCGAAATTTATTCCGAAATTTTTAATCAAATCAAAACTGTTCAACATTTAGATCTTGCCTATAAGAAAAACCTTGTTAATTATTATACGAAATTTAATTCTTATTAGTGCATGATCGGAGATTATTAATATGAATTTTTTGTATGAAAATAGATTTGGCCACATTCTATCCAATCTCTTTTATCAAAGAATAATGGCAATTGTGAATTAGGTCGAGTAATTGCTCGATTGTGATTCACTAAAAGATTATTAATACGATCTCATTCGTTCATGTTGTAGATCTTGTCAAGATGATTAACCGTGTTAAGAATCATGTGAATCGATTATTGAATGATACATAATCGGAGACGATTTAAGTGAATTTTTTTTTTTCTGATAATAGATGTGCCTACACTGGATCAAAATTATTTGTTCTGATAAGAGTAAGACAGCGAGCGAGAGCAGCTACGGCTTTGACGAGCAATTGGTTCTAAGCAACTCCATTGTTATTCGTTCTCATCTGCAAAACGAAGAGAATCCATGGATATTCAAACAAAAATTGGGAAGGAGTTTGCAGTTTGGGCTGATGATGATGATGATGATCCAGATGCATTTTGATCGTAAGTTCGATTCATTCATTCTTTGTTGCCTTGTGGTATTTAGGTAAATGCGGATAACTTGTTGGTTTGAATGCTTTTATAGGAATGTTCGTTGAAAGGTAGCAAAGTGGAAACTGAGATTATTGGGGAAGATTTGGGTACAATTTAAAGAATGACAGTTCACGAACTCAGATCGAAATTAAGGTAACAGCACATTGAAAGAATGACGTTTTCTCAGTCTTAGTTTCCTTTCCGGGCTGATGATGATTCATGTTGGACGTTGATGAATCAGATTTTTGTTTAGGCGGATCGAAATCTATTCTAAAGAGACTGATTCTAGTGCGAGCTAGCTTTATCTCTACTTTATTACATTTTAATGCTGGAATTTGTTGTATAGACATGACTTTCTTTGTAGAAATTTGGGCTTTAGTCAATAGTAAACTTTGATAAGCTTGGCTTGTCTTATATAACACCAAATGGTTTTGGATCTTTTGATGTAACGGGAATTTTAGTTGACTCATAGTGTTTCTGCAAATGTAGCGGCAGTGAATCGCTTTGCAATTTTCCTACCGGAACTAGGGTTGTTGGCACAAACACACACGCACCGCTGCAAATGTAACTTTTTCCCTTTTTCAATGGGGGTACTGTTTTGAAGGAAAAACTGAAAGTTTTTGGATTGAAGCTGACAAAAGTAAGAAGGAGAGTTATCTTCCTATCGAGCTACACTAACTAAAGCTTTGTACATGAGCTTGTTTGGTTGTTGCCCTGTCATTTGTGTTTGTCATATGTTGTGAGATCATAAGCTCTTTACAGTATCAGTGGTATCATCCTTGATTTGTTGGCCCAAAGGTGGCAGCATGGAAATTATTCTGTAAAATCTGGTTATACTGATATCCTAGACAGGGATTGATGATTTGATAACTCCCATCTACCACGTTGGATGTGAGAATGGATACAAGAAAATTTTTAGAGATTGCACATAGTAAGATCCCAAGTTTGCATAAATGAGGTAAAAGGTACTTGGGGTTGATGAAAGTTGTGAGCTTCGATGGGCAGCAGTCAACGTCGTTTCGATTGACCGGAGCCTCTAAGTTGCCGACCGTTGTCGAAGATGATTCTGATCTGACGGGAAAGGTAGAGGGGAAATGGGAGAGGGAGAGAGTTTCACCGTCGATGACGTTGGTTCAAAGGGAAACGAGAGATTATGTGAAACCGGTTACTATTATGGTTTTGATTCAATATAGTCAAACCTATTTTAAGAAACATAAATTCATTCAGATCAAGTACCAATCGGTATCAAATTAATATAAAAAATTTACATGATTTGTATTTTTCTGTTTTCTATAATATGAATATTCAAATATCACTGATACAAGTAGAAAGCGTACTTAAAAGTCCGCTAAGGGTGGTTGATATGGAAAGGGAGATGCTTCAATGTATCTAAAGCCATTTTAAGAATTAGAAATTCATTCAGATTAATTAAGTACTTATTTCTACTTTATTAATATATATAATATTCTTAAATCAAATGTGCTAATAATTTATACAAGATGAATGTCTCTAATCATTAAAATATGGCTGATATAGGTAGAAATCGTCCTTGTAATACCCAACTAAAAACTATGCCTTTGAACAAATGAGGAACTTTAACCAAGGATAGCAGAAGGGAAGGGGTAGATGGAAATCAACGTACGAGACGATAGTTTGAAAGGGATGAGATTTTTTTGATATTAGGGAACACGATACCCTTGACCAAGCTCAATATAAAAAGACAGGTTCATCCGTTCAAGGTGGACAACAAGTAAGGCTTTTCCTAACTTTTCTTGTTCATTCTATCCTGGCTTACAACCGGGCTACGTAGAAACTACAAAAGCAAGTGAAGCCAAATAGAATAAGTTCCTTGTCTTGTTAGGTTCTTTATAGTTCTCGGTTCGTATATTGATCCTCAGACTCAAGTTACTGCAATTACTTTTCTTTCGGAGAAGTCTTATATCTTGCTCTGGGAGCTATTATCATACATCATGCTATGAAGGAGTTTCTAATTTAGCATAAGAATAGTAATAGTAGATGGGAGCTCTTTTGATCAGTGTCACGACGCTTGTCAAAAGACTCAGAATTATAACTCGTTCATTTGTTAAGTTTGCTTGATGAAAATATCAAAGTTTGTCTCAAGTGATGGAACGGATCCATCCACGTAATAAAATATCAAATGCGATACAAGACTCATCCTACCAAATCTACTATTAAAGAAGTTCTCCGGTGTGAATGGAAGCAATCTGCGTATATAGTCATGCATGTTTTACCTGATTAGATTACAAGTTTTTGAGCTGCTGTTTGGTGATATTATTTGATTTGTCTCTGCTATGATTTTCAATTGCTGAAGTTTTATCTTTGTTTCTATAATTAAATAGGACCCAAAAGAAGCTTGTTGCTGTAGCTTCGTGGGAGAACACCAAGAAAGCGGCTAGTGAAGCTAAACTAAAAAAAACTAGAGGTAATTGTCCCCCATTAATGCATAACTACATGCAGTTTTCGGAAATCATCCCAATTTTTTTTAGCCTATGAAGTATGCTTCTTTTGGCTTGTTTGTAAATAATTATTGTTTTTGATGTTTTTTCCTTGAAAACCATGTTCATAAGGACCGAGATGTACCCAAGCTCGAGAAATGAACTCTTTTCAGGTCTCTACCTGTTAATTTATTAAGTTATGTGCTTGAAATGGGCTATCCTTCTTATATGAGCAGGAAGAACTAGAGAAGAAGAAGGCAGATTAGGCAGAACAAGGTTGCTTCAATTGACAAAGAAGCAAAAGAAATGAGAGCAATGGTTGAAGCAAGAAAATGGGAAGAAATGCTCAAGGCAGAGGAGATTGGTGCAAACTGCAAAGTATTGCGCAACTGGAACTGTTCCAAGAAGCTTGGGTGCCTTGACTATTAGAAATGTTTGCCCTAATTCTAAACCCTCCCAAAAGAACGGGACGGCTTTAGGTTCTCTCCTGCAAATTTTCTTGTTTGTTTATTTGTGTGTTGTGTAATCTGTTTATTTTAGTTCATGTTGATCTCACTTTGATTGTGCTATGTATAGGAATATAATATCTGGTTGTGATGACTGATGATCAAGCTTCATAGTAATTATGATACGAGCTAAAAAGTTCTTACGAGCCCGTTTGTGCTTGTATTTAGTAGGAAAAATATCTGGTTGTATGTGTTTCTATTTAGCACGAAAAATATATCTGGTTGTATGATGATAACGAGAGCTTGTAACCTATTTGGATGGAGGGTTCAAACTGCTATTTTCTTCATAATTATTAGAACAAAATCGGCATGGATACTTCAAGATACTCACGTAGAGGTTAAATATTTGCACATGGGTGTTGGATTGTATCGATGTTGAGTCCCATTCGGGACAAGATTTTGCAAACATGACCAAATAACAGGCGGAGGCTAAGATAAACAGATAAGTGTAAGAAACAGGAAAGAAAAACATGAAAAGGGACCGGAAACAGCAGTCGACGGTTGAGATCCACCCAGTGCATTGAGTGGATATTAGCCGTCGGCTGCCGTTTCCTTTTTGTTTTTTCTGTTTTTCTTTCCTATTTCGTACCACCCCTCGTAAATGCATCGGTAAAGAGGAAAAACCACCTTTCAGAGTTGAATCCGAAAACCAAGATCTTTGTTCTGTATGTTGGATGTTGGTGTCAACTACTTTGAAGTCCGACTCATTGTTTCACATTGAACCAAAGCTTACAACTAAAGCAACTATAACCAAGTGGTAGATTACATTAGAGAAAGTTGTCAAGAAAAAATATGCATCAATAACCAACATACTATCATCAATATAGTTTCACGGAGGCCATTTAGGTAATTAGATCTGATTAAAAATTGTTGGCAGCTACATCAATATGAGAAATCAGGGCCAGTTATACACCTGAATTCATGCCTCCCATTCACATGAAGTATCACACACGAAACAAAAAAAAACTTGCACATTCAAGAAATGGAGACTCCAAAGCACATAGTTTGCTATCAACCATACATCGGGGGGAGCAATTTAAGGAGCATTTGGACATAACGGCATCGCATAACGAATAGTCACCGCCATGCTCTAAAATGCTCGTCATTGTTGGCTGGGAAATCGAACAGCAGCTGCAATGCAGTGTCGGAGGAGTCCTCCGACTCGCTGGAGCAAGAGGAATCCGAATTCTCCATCGAATCATCAGCGTACAATTTGTTTTCCAAATCTTCTTTTTTGGTGCTCCTGGTTGCTGAGGAGCCCGTCAGAGGATTTCCCATTTCTGTTGTAGCGACAGAGAGTGATCCACATCTTGTCGACGAAGATTCTTGAGAAAACGAGCTTTGACACGAAGTTTTGTTCCCCTTGTTCATATTCCGAAACGATTCCCCAACTTCAGAGTTCCATACGGGTAGCGTAGGAAATATTCAGAACTCGTTCGTCCTAAGCTTGGTGAAATAAAGAGTAATGACTCCTTTGAAAGCCAGGCTTCAGCTTCAAGCCTTGCACACTCTCATTGGGCCATATGGCGGGTGGAGGGGGACGAGGATGGTTTCCTGTTTCGCCCATTGGAGATTGACAAGGGTTCATGTGTTTGGGGGTCAGTTCCCACGGAAACGAGGCGCTTCTTCAAATGTGTATTCCATATAGTTGAGGCGCTTCTTGATCTCATTGTCTGTCCTTCCGGGTAGTTGAGAGGCAATTGCAGCCCACCTGCATATAGTTGAGTACGTTTTTATACAAGTGATTCAGCAATCAGCAACTAAAATGTTTCATTGCAACAAACACAACATACAAAACGCGGACCAGGTAAACATCATACTAAGGTAAAAGCAAAAATTATCAAGCCGGCCAATAATCACTTTCATAAACAAGCAGATTCGTTTGAAGGAAAATGCCAAAATGGCATGGTGGGGAGAACCAAAAGTAAGAAGACAACCTCGCCTCCTAGCATACAATCATCGGGGATTGATGTTTAATTACAGGCTAAATGAGACTAATAGGCATAGTTTCTTTTTGGGTAAATCAGCTTGAAATAAGAAAGAGGCTAACCGAATGTACAGCCTACACAGAGCTGGTTTTGGGCTAAAGCCAGTAAAGCCATCACTTTAAGCCCTAAATTTTGAGTAATTTTGAGGCCTCCAATTTCGTAGACCCACCAATGAGGCATGAATAAAATTAAATTAGGTTAATTGAGTTGTGTTATGGTAATGCCTCAAATATCAATCATAGTATATTGAGAATTAGGGCCCCATTAAAAAAGTATGCTTTAGGCCTCATAAATGTCAGAGCCAGCTCTAAGCCTACAAGGGGGCATGCCCCAGGAGGAAAGAAGAGAAAGAAAAAATTGTGTAGTCCTACACCAAAAGGCTGCATATGTCTAAAAATAAAAATATAACATATGTTTCATACCCAGCTAGAGAAGAGGGCAATGAAACACACGGCAAAAGAACTGAGATTGATCCTAGGATCATGGAATACAAAAGGGGCTACAGCCCATGTCAACAGTAAATGGATGGAGATAGATCTTGAAATGGATTAGTAGAGGATACCCATAAATGTAATCCGCGAGACCCTTGTAGTGTGCCCCCCGAAGGAACTGAAATGGGCCTAAAGTAGGCCAGTTAAACGTGCAGCAATTCGGTGATGAAGGACGTGATGGAATTGGGCTGGACCTAAATGGACTGAGGTTGGCTGCCCATAGATGCGAGGCAGCGCTGTGATGTTGGCACATAGGACATGTCACAACACAACATCTTGTGATTCTTGGACCTGGAATTTCTCACCTAAAATGTGCCAATTAAACCACCTAGAGGACATCCCCCTCTCGCTAGGCATTACCCAACACAGTGGGACCAAGAACATGGGCCAGCAGGATACCCCAGTTACATTACAAAACCTGAAAAGAAAGACAACGACCCAACTTGGAACGGGTCAGAACTAGACTTTGTAGGAATGAAACTGGTTAAGCAGACCTTCCTAGGGGACATCCCCCCCTATCGCATTCCAACACAGTGGGACAAAATGAAGTAACTCGGGTTTAAAGAAAGCCCAAAAAACCCAGCTAGTTAGGATATTACCGTGACTGGAATTCAAATGCAATTACAGGCACATTAAGGTGGAATGGGATCACCCAACATAATAAATCCCAGTAGATATTAAAGGAAAATAAAAGAGAGTAGAGGAGACCTAAGGTATTTGAGTGCTCACTCTACAACTCCCTCGACAAGCTCACACTTCTATATCTCTCCCTAAGGATCTGAACTCCCTCGACTAATCCTCAGATGATGCCCCCACTAGATATTACCTCCACTCACAAGAAAGGTTGGGGCTCAATCGCTCTGCTCACTTGGTTTGCACAAATTTAGTAGGTCTCACAACTCAATCACACAATCTGAACCAAGCCGGCACCAAGCAATGCTTAATGGGACTCATAGTCCACCCAGAGGCCAACCTGAAAAAACAAACAAAACCCGTGGGAAAGAATAAATGGTGTATTGTTCCCATGCCAGTAACCTCTATAAATAGAGCTAATTTCCACATAGTAGGGCTATGGTAATGGGAAGCTGCTGAAATCAACCCTCCTTCACCTGCACATGGACACTGGAAATATCCTTAGAGGTAACTTACACCTACACCAATCCCATTTGGTTAGGAGACATTGGGATTGTGGTCCTCTAGGAAGTTTCCTCAAGGACAGCAATCTATATCTCATAACCGAATGGATTTTGTGCACCACCACAGGAATTGGACAAGCTATGTTTTGGAATTTTCGTCTCTCAATCCAAATATGATAGATTGAGGTCGTAAAAGCCAGCTTAAGTAACAAAGGTTTAAGTGTTTTGCCTTCGATGGATGAAAGCAAAGCAATTCAATTGGTCCATGAACTAGAGGGCCAATCCACATTGATCCTAGCTGTGATTTGGGCCCAAACTTTGAGTGGTGAAGGGACAATTGAAGAATAAGTGATCATGACTCTCAAAACTTTGACAAAAGCTGCAGCAGGAAGATGTTTTTGCTCCAAACATCACCAATCTATCCTCAGTGTAGAGTCTGTTTTGGATAGCTATCCATGAGATGAGGCTACATTCAGGAATATGACCTGAGAGCCACACACAATGATGCCACGAAACCTTGGGGGATAGATCATGAGGAAAGGATTTGCTAAAATCAACCAGTTTCCCATTGGGTGGAGATTTTATAAAAGTTCGCTTTTATCAACTTCAGCTTTTGTGGGATTTTCCATTTTATCTTATGGGAAACTCAACCTTAGTCCACGCAATTAACCCACTTGAGTCTAAGTTCGACTTTGTTTCTAAAAAAGGTCTACCAGGATAGATCAACAATATTTCCCTTTGAACTTGAGGATTTTCTAGGACAGAAGTTTTTGGAAAAAAACCAGTTCGGCACACCTTGGTACGTGGAAGTGACAATGTGGAAGACTAATCAGGATTAACGAGAGAAACCAAGATGACATAATTCCAATTTCAAAGATAATGCGACTGTTGTTTCAACCACATGCTCGTAGAGGAACAACAGAGCTACTTCCCTTTTGTAGTTCTCTGCTTTCACTAGCGATAAGAACATTGTTGATAGAATATAATGTATACAATGTAGTGTACTACTATACCTGTTCCCAAGTATGCCATGCAACTGTATAACAAGCTTTTCTTCTTCAGGACTGAAGGGTCCGCGTTTAATATCTGGCCTAAGATAGTTTGTCCAGCGAAGGCGACAACTCTATCCACAGCGAAGAAGAGCTGCAAAGACAAATCCCTATATAAGCAAGAAGCAAACTATACTGCTCGGGTGGATGGTTACACAAACTAACAAGTTTCACTTATTTGTTGGCAAAGAAACAAGCATTGCCAATTTGCCACCGTTATACTACAACCGAAGTAAGTGTTATACAGATATCTCTAGTACAAAAGAAGGATATCCTTCGTAGATAAAATCGTTTGCAATCTTTAACGCTGCATTTTCTCACATGCTCTCTAGCACAGGGAAAATGGGCGTCTACGCATATATGAATTCTTTCGGGTAATGTGGAAATGTACATCACTAGTCACTACTAAATACATAACTTCATGTGGCCATTTAGAGTACAATGAGTAAGCTAAAGAAACATGCTTCATTTCTTTACTTTTACAGGGCAAGAGCCATTTATGATTTACTGTATTTCTACATGCATACACGAGAAATTTGTTTCTGTTCCTAATTTCCTCATATTTTCTCAAACACACCCAGCTCAATGAAGGGGGGAAAAACACCTAGAGCCCAATATAACAACCCAAAATTTCAATAACCACACGGTGATGGTCTATATACTTTGTACCTCCTCCGGTGCCTTCATGGGAATTTCGACAAGAACCCACCAAATTACTACATTCAAACCACATAATTGTATGCATACACTAATTGTACTACTTTTGCCTATACAAACAAAAAAAATAAACAGTTTCTTTCACAATTTTTTCGACTTTTCGTGGACTAGTGCACATAACTCTGTACATGCATACATTGAAGTTTCTGATCTGAAATATTAAACTTTAAACCAGCTGATCGTGAATCTCCAAGAACTCTTTACACAAACTAATGTCAAATGAGAATATATGACCTATAGACACACAATGGACTGCAAACAAATCGAATTGATCCGAGTATTAAATTGTTCACACTTGGTTTGAAAACGGAACAAGTTTTAAAAAAAAATTTAAAAACTATATTATTTGTTTTTTCGTATAGCCGATCTCAACTTCATAGCATCGAGTAGCTTGGTTTGTTTGACAGTATAAACTAATTGAGATGAGTAGTTAATTGTCCTAAACTCAAAGAAAATCTAAAATGTGTTCAAACTTCATCTTTTTCTTTCTCTTCTTTTCCTTGTTTCCATTGTAGACTTACATACAGCTCAACTCGAACCCTTGACATGGTATTGAGAAACAAGGATTCAAAGGAGGACCAATGGCAAAACTTGGTTGTTCACATAACAGTTCGTTCTCAAAGGAAATTTAAGGACTGAGGCTGAGTTTCCACTACAGTATTTTTGGTATTTCTTGGTATTTTTAGACTACAAGTTGTTAAATCATCAAATCAGTTGATGTATGCGAGGAAAATGACGACTTGATTTGACGAATTGTAGTCCAAGAATACCGTAGTGGCCTGCCTGAGTCATAGTTGGAGTAACTTAGAGCATCTTCAACGGCCTGCCATTCTGGCTGCCATACCCATTTTTTGGCACCCCAGCCATTTTCATCCTCTCCAATGGGGAGCCATTTTGGGTGCGAAAAATGGAAGGAGCCATTTTTCCGGCCAAATTTGGCTGAGGAAATGGCAGGTGCCATTTGTGGCACTTCCTGGTTTTCCCCCATTTTCAACCACCAAATCAGGACTACCAACTCCCCCAATAAAACCCATCAGAGATTTGGGGGAAAAAAAACCTAAAAAATGGAAATCATACAAATTGAAAAATTATTTCGCTGGAACGTGTGACAATTTCGCTGGAAAAAATCAGTGCATTAAACAGCCTAATATACAGTAGAGAAATGAAATGATCGAACCAGAAAGCTTAGGGAGAGAACGCCAGCTTCCATGGCCAATCTTGTTGATGTACTCAATGAGCCTCTCGTCCTCTTCAGGCGTCCTCTTCAACCCTTTCCATGGCCGTTCTTAGCGCGTCTTTGTGCAGATGGTATTTTATGTAAAAATAAAAATATTTTCCACATCATGACACAGGTTGAAGCTGTGTCATACCTCCAAAACGACCCCGTTTGGTTCAGTGGTACACTTGGGTACTTACTACAATGGCGATTTCTAGCTATATCAACCATTATTTAATGATCTGAAACACTCTTCTTATAGATATTATTATAACAAATATGATGTATGATTGTCTCATAAATAAAGTACATAATAGTACTTAATCTAAATGAATTTCTATTTTTTTAAATGGATTTGTATACATTAAATCATATCTCATTTCATACTAATAACTTTTAGGGAATTTTAAGTACGTTTTCTATCTATATAAGTGATATTTTAACCATATAAGACATTCACATTGTAAAACACAGAAAAACACAATTCATGTAAAAATTTCACATTAATTGAGAATAGATTAATGCTTGATCCGAATGAATTATGTTTCTTAAAATAGGTTTGGTTATACGGGATCAAAACCATAATAACAGTTTTTTTTTTTTTCCCCTCAGTTAACCGGTTTGACTGTTAAGATCAAATGCCTGCCATGGAAGAAGAACTCAATTCACGAAAGATTTTCAATTGTTAGTCTGAAATGAAATGGTTGGTGAAGAAGAAGACATGGGTACGACGGCGATCAAAAATTTGATAACAAGAAGACATGGGTACGACGCCGGAAAATCAATATCGTCGTGTCTGTGAAAGGAACCCTCCTTTTCTGCCTGCGGTAAGGTAATCTGTAATTTTCGAACTTGGGATGAATTTAGGAACAATCAGATTTGGTCCTCTGATAGAATTGATTTTTGTTTATTTTATTTTTCTTTATTGGAAAATGGACACATTTCGTTGTCTTTACACTTAACGTCAATTAAACTCCTCATAATCCAGAGGTCTGAGCTGAAATCTCCATCTGAGCTTCTGGACTTGGGGGAATTCTCAGATTGCATGGATTTTGGAAGTGGTGCTGGTTCTCATCTTCTTCATGTCTGTCAATACTGCATTTGACTATGTGCCTCCAAAGGCTTGTTAATTTATTCAGCACTAGGCAAATTAACAAGAAGATGCTTCAACTTAGCACACCAGTATTGTTTCCTTATTCCTCAGAGATATAAATATAGTACGTAAGTTATGTGTTGATGAACAATGCAGCTTTGATTCTGAATTTATTCTCTCACCTCAAAACACAGTTTGTTTTGCAGCTTTGAAAATGCAAACTCCAATCCCCAGTGCTTTCAATAACTTGGGGGTGGATGAGCTCAAGAAAAATGTCAATTTAAATTTCGCGAGTGGTGGTGGTGGCGGTCGGGTAAAGGTGGTGGTGAGGGGGAGTAGAGAAAAGAGGGTTGTGAGGAGGAGAGAGAAGAGGGTCTTTTTTGGGGGGACCAAAACAATGTCGTTTTGGCCCATTGTGGCTATGCGTTGTGTAAGTATCAATGTATCATATTTGTTAAATATTTGGTTAAAGACTGTCTCGATCGGTTCAGTTAACCATCGGTTTGATTGGAATTTGATGATTGAATGGGATTAGATGATAAAATGTTGTGCCAAACAATGAAAAAATATTTTTAGAATTCTTTGTGCCCGCTCGATACAAGGCGGAAATATTTTCGGTGGTACTACGTGGAGATATACAAAATTCATGAGAAATATATTAAGAGAGGTTAATTCGTAAATGGTTAGACATATAAATGAAAAATGTAAAAATTATCTTGCAAACTTGTGGGAATTATTTGAGGAGAGGGAAAGATTGGAGTGCTTGTACATAGGGGGTGCACGACTAAGTGGTCGTGCACCATGTGGCCGTACCCGACACGCACACAAGTTTTCTCCCGTCTTAGACAAACAATCGAATACGAAAATAGATTCAAACTGTTTAACTAACTGTTTTTCATAAGTAATCAATCTGATCAAGGCAACTTGGACAAAGTACACAACCACACTGTAAAAAATGGTGATCTTAGCACAATTGAAACTACAAACAAGCCTTCATAGATAGAAACTCTACTGTATCAAACCAACTGGAAACCAGTTTCGACTGCTGGGAGTGGAGTCTAGCTCTTGTTCTTCTCCTCTCTTGGTGGCAATGAGGTCTTTGGATGAGAAGATTTACCGGTTATGACTTTCTTCACCTTTGCGATTGAATGCTTCACTTTTGACCCGACTCCCGAAAGTATATTGTGAGATTTCTTTTGTGAAGTTTTATCTGAATCCATCACTATGGACTTTTCTGCTGTTTCTTGACATTGTTCATCCGATTTTTTCCCTTCTCCAGATTCTACTCCTTTCTCTAGCTCTTTTGCGTCTTTAGTGATCTCATTATCTGTTATGGTCTTTTCATGTGATACCTCTATATCCTTGCAATCAGACACGACATTCGGCTTCTCATTCAGATGTGGACTTTCATCGTCACCATTTCCCGTTGTTGCAATACGAATTATGGGTTCAACAAGATTACTCTCATTCCCATTTGTTGACAGCTCTACCGGGTCCTGCAGAGTGCAGAAAATGTGACATATCAAGTCGTCTTCGGAGCCCCATAGAGTGAAATTTTATTGTAGCTCAAGAAGGTATGCTTACCTCATCCTTTTTGTGATTTTCAATTGGAATGCTCTTTTCTCCTACTACACTTGCTGCAGTTTGCTTGTCAAACAACTGTATAACATAACAAAGCTTTGATATTATAAAATGAGAGGAGATAGGAAGGATAACATATACTATATGCCTCGCTCTTATATTCTAACCTCTTCGTGTGGAATTTCATCACTTTGTGTATCAAATGTTGCATTTTTCTCTCCTTGATAAGGTTCTGCTATTGTTTTGACTTCTCTTTCGCGTGAATCTAATAGTTCGTCTTCTTGGTTGCTCTTTGTGACTGTTTCTTCATGAGGAGGCTCTGGTTGGGAGATTCTCGTCACTTCATTTTCCTCAGTGATCTGTTTGAAGTTTTTCTTGGTTAATAGCCTTGAAATAGATAAAAACATAGTACACAAAAGAGACTATTGAAACATAAAAACACAAAACATTAAGACTCTACTCTTATTCTTGTCAAACCTTTTCCACTGAAGTATCCTCATTTATGGCTTCACCTTCTTCAGTTGAAAGCTCTTTGATTGGTGGATGAGTGGGAAGTAAATTATCAGAATCCTCATTTGAGTTCTTCAAAGCTATAGCTTTCTCATCTTTTGAAGTATCCTCTGAACTACAATGGACGGCTGTTCTCTCAGGTTCTGGTGCAAAATCAGCATATTTTGCCTCGGGAACTGAATACTCTTCTAGAGATCTTCTTTCTTGCTCTGGTGATGGATTTTGAGAATCCTTTTCTGCTGTCAGATCAAAATTGGAAAAATCAATCTCTCTTAGCCCTTCATTGTGCAAGCATGGTTTATCTGTTGCTCCTGCATCAAAGGAATCGGCCCCCTTCTCCTTCAGTTGAATTTCCTCATTTTTTGTACTCTCTTCAACAGCACCATGTGGTTCGGAATCCGATATTGTATTCGATGTTTTGGCTTCTTCAACTTCGACTCCAAATTCATTTGCTTCTGATTTTTCTACAGTTGCACTTGCTTTGCTTAAATCCTCATTTTCAGTTATTGGAAACTGAGACAACGCGGCAGTTGTTTCTTCAAGCTTGATGTTGTCAACTTCTGATTCAACATTCTTTGTACTCTCATCTTCTATCTTCTCGATTTTGGTACCAGTTTCAACAACTTCGGCCGTTGGGCTTTTCTGACTCTCATGAATCTCTTCAAAACCTGGATCCTCGGGTTCAGATACTGCTTCCAAACTTTTTGTTTCTTCCACTTTAACTGTTTCTGCATCTGAGCTCTCCACGACAACATTGTTTGCACTTTCATATGTGGTGCTTAGAGGCTGAGACACCAAGCCTGGGGATTCTTCAAGCTTCCGGTTGTCAACCTTTGTATCATCTTTCTTTGTGAATCCATCTTCAGTGTTTTCAATCGCGGTTGCAGTTTCACCATACTCTTCATTGGAAAGCACAACAGAGGATGAGACCTGAAGTTGATCTTCTGTTTCATTAGCCTGGGTAGTCGAACCAAGGGCAATCTCCTCATTGCCATATGCTTCAACACTTTGATTTATGGGTTCGTAAAATGCTTCAGGAGCTTTTCCACTTTGTTCTTCTATTCCATTTGTATCGACCTCTATATCATCTCTCTTTTTGCATCCATCTTCTGTCTGCTCGATCATGGTTTTGGTTTCGCCATCCTCTTCGTTGGAAACCTCCGTAGCGGATGACTCCTGAAATGGCTCTTCTATATTCTCAGCTCGGAGAATCAGGCCAGGGCAAATTTCATCATTGCTTGCTGCTTCAACACCTTGATTTACCGGTTCATATAATGCTTCAGAAGCATCTCTGGTTAGTTCTTCAATCTCATTTGTTCTATCAAGTTGTTCTTCTATTTTCTCACATGGAGGAGTTGGACCATGGGCATTATCGTCCTTGCTAATCGCTTCAACACCTTGATTTAATGGTTCAGATAATGCATCTTCCATTTCACTTGTATCGACCTCTGTATCATCTTTCTTTATGCTTCCATCATCTGTCTTTTCAACAATGGCCATAGCTTCACCATCCTCGTTATTGGAAAGCGAATCAGTGGATGACACCTGAAGTTGATCTTCTATTTTCTCAGCTTGGAGTATCTGACCAGGGGCAATCTCGTCCTTGCCATCTGATTTAAAACCTTGAGTTATTGGTTCAAATAATTCTTCATGAGCATCTCCAACTTGCTCTTTAATTGCATTTGTACCAGTCTCTTCCAATGTTAGGCTTGTGACTGTGTCATCAACCTCTTCGGCACCCTGAACTTTAGACTCCGATTCTGAATCAGGAATTTTATTTTCCTCAACTTCAAAATCAATTGCAGCTGGCTTCTCTGTATCTATACATACATTATCTGCTTTCCCGTGTTCATGTGTTAGAGGCACATCATTTAGTGATACCTCTGCAACTACTGCTGGTGCAATGTCAGTTTTGTCATCGCACTCTTCTGGTTCTTCTATTTTCTCTTTGTTAATAGCATCTTCGATTTCTTCTTTGAGATCTTCTGCAACCTTCGATTGGTTCATCTCTGTGGGATTATCGGAAGTTGTTACTTGGAGTTCCTGAGAGGGTGTTCGATCCAGGTCTGTCACCTATTCAACAGATACAAAATTAGTATACAAGAGGAAGAAAATAAATCACTTGTTGAATAGGTACAAAATTATTGAGTTTGGGTTAATTTGAAGCTGACCTTATTGACTCTCTCCTCATTCTCATTTTCAGGTGTTGGAAACTCGGACAACCTGACGGTAGCTTCTTCAAGCTTGATGTCGTCAACTTCTTTTTCAACTTTCTTTGTGCTCTCATCTTCAATCTTCTCAATGATGGTACCATTTTCAGCACCTTGGGGTGATATTTTTTCAGTTGCTTTGATTTCTTCTTCTGCTTTTCCCGTATCGGTAATGGCTGCAGTTGTGCTCGTCTCACTCTCATGAATATCTTCAAAACCCGTACCTTCAGGCTCAGATACTGCTTCCAAACTTTCGGTTTCTCCAAATTTAACAATATCTGCATCTGACTTCTCCACAATTGCATTGTCTGAACTCTCACATGTGGTACTTAAAGTCTGAGACACCACGCCAGGGGTTTCTTCAAGCTTTAAGTTATCGAACTCTGCATCATCTTTCATGGTGCATCCATCTGCGGTCTTTTCAATTGTGGTTGGGGTTTCACCATCCTCTTCACTGGTAAGCACGACAGAGGAAGAGACCTGAAGTTGTTCTTGTATTTTCTCAGATTCAAGAGTCGGACTAGGGGCATTCTCGTCCGTGCTAGTTGCTTCGACAAATTGATTTATTGGTTCAGATACTCCTTCTGAAGCGTCTTCAATTTGTTGTTCAACTGCATTTGTATCATTCTCTGTATCATTGTTATTTTTGCATCCATCTTCGGTCTGTTTGATTGTTGTAGTTGTTTCGCCGTCCTCATCATTGGAAGGCAAGGCATAAGATGACACCTGAAGTTGTTCTTCTACTTTTTCAGCTTGGAGAGTTGGAGCAGGGATAATCTCATCCTTGCTAACTGCTTCGACACCTTGATCTATGGGTTCAGAGAATGCTTCGGGAGCATCTCTGATATTGTGGTCAATCTCTCCCACAGTTCCTGTTGTGACTGTCTCATCAATCTCTTCTGCTCCCTGAACTTGGGACTCGGACACTGAATCAGGAGTTTCATTTTCACTTATACCTACATTGTTTGCTTTATCATGTTCATGTGTCGGAAGATCAGACACCGTGCTAGAGACTTCTTCAAGCTTGATGCTGTCGACTTCTGAATCCAGTTGCCTTGTATCAGCTGTTTTGACCGTCTCTAGACCCTTTGCTTCTGAACTAGTGTCAAGGGCCTTTACAAGCTCATCATTTAGCTTATCTTCTCCCAAGATTGATTCTTCCGTTACTACTGACGCTGCAATGTCAGTCTTGTCGTCACAATCTTCTATGTTCTCTTTGATAATCTTATCTTCTGACGCTAAAGATTCTGAGCTTGAGATATCAACAGGCTTCTCAATGACCTGGATTTCTTGTAACAGTTCTTTTCCCAGCGGAGGTGCTTCTGATTCCTGATTGAGGTCTTCTGCAACCTTTGATTTGTCCATTGCCGAGAGATTCTCATCCAGGGCAGTCCCCTATTTAGTAGATAACATTGCAATTAAGTACACTAGAAAAAGAAAATAAATCCCTCATTGGAAGTGTATGCAATTATTGGCTTTGGCTTAATGGGAAGCTGACCTTATTTACTGTCTCGTGATTCTCATCCGCCGCAGCTATCATATGAAGTTCCCTAGTGCAACTTTCTTCCTCCATAATCTGTTCTTTGTTGATTTCACTTTCACCACCTCTCTCAATCTCCCCGAGCAGCTGTTTGGCAGATGCTTGTTCTTTAATGGGATCGGTAGTCTGATTCTCATCGTTCGTGATTTCTTCCTCAATGTTGGTCCGATTAGTTTCAGGGCAAGCTCTTTCACTTGTATCTTCCGCTGAGAATTCAGGGGCAGATATGGGGTTTTCACCATCTTCAACTGATATGATATTCTGTTACACAGTAGGAAGATTCTTTATAAACGGCACAATGCGAACTAATGTGTAAACCCGAAAAAGACATACATTCAGTTAGAGTATAGATGTTTCACGATCGTAGAACAATGTGAACTATACATAAAAGCTTTCCTATTTAGCTTCCGAACACATTTTGTGGAGAATCATTGAGCTTTATAATGATAGAAAATAGCACATAAGGTATTGCATTTATTCAAATTCTAAGGGCAATGAAAACGGGATCATCTCACCGCACACAGTTGTTCTTACGTTTTCAGTAGGAGAGCTGATACTTTGGCCTTCTGCAGCGTCACTTACATGACTATCACCTTCTGCCTCAAATTCAACTGATGCTTTCTCGGTTTCGACTCTTTCCTTTGAGCTTCCTTCAAAGGTTTTGGCAGACTCCTCTTGTTCCATGATAGCCTCCTTAGAGGCCTCATTGGCAGTCATTTTATGTTCAGATTTGTCCTTCTCTATTACTCTATCAGATAAATTTTCAAGTTTTGACGTGTCCAATTTCCCATTCTCGCTGCAGTTCTCTACTTCACTGGTATTCGACATAGAATTCTCGTCATTCATCCGAGGAGGTGTATGCATTTCTTGGTCCGGAACATCGTTATTTGCACTCTCCTTTTCAATATCTGCATACCCCATGCTTTTTGCACTCTCTGATTCATCCTCCGCTTCTGTTGTTGTTTCAACAAATAGAATTTCTTCCTCGGCATATGATCCTTCATCTTGCTTACAGACAGCAGTGTCACTTTCTTCTTCATCTTCAGTGCTCGATACTGTACAATGAGTTCCATTCTTCTCTTCAGACTCTTTCTTATCTATCAATTCATGTTCTCCGTTCTTACTTTCTTTTGGGATCTCCACATCATTTTTATTTATGGTTATATCTGAAAGTTCACCACACGTCAACTCTTTGCCTTCCACTTCTCCTTTCTGAAGATATTCGAAAATAGAACAATTAACAAGATGTACCGGGGCAGAATGGGATGAATTTCATTTTTCAGATGTAACTTTGAAACAGAATCCCCATAAAAGAGTGATATAGGCAAGAGTTATATTTAGCTTTCAACATATCTTAGGAAGTTAACTAGGTGAAAATTCATAAACATTAGAAGTATGGTACAGAATACTTTCAAAAGATTAAAAAAAAAAAAAAAAGAAGACTGAAACTCGTCGTGTAAAATTTTCACGTACAGGCAACAAACCTTGTTTTTTTCCCTCATTTTTCTTCTCATACATGAGTTAGATGGAGGAAGGGTGTTATCTATATGTCCCCCATTAGCCGTATACATTTTTATAGGAATGCTGTATGTATCTACATGCACAAGAATTGTTGTGAAATTGCTACACAAACACCGAGTCCCCTACATTCGTGTCAATAATTTTGTTGGTTTGAGAAGAGACTGTAAACCTTTATGCGATTAGTTTGGTCCTGGAAATTCGAGACTGGTAACGGTGTTTCTAATAAATCTAGAAGGTGCCATATGTAGACATTTATGGTGATACTAGGACTGATTCTTTTACCTCCCAGGCAAATGACAGATAAAATATAGGTACTTTTAGCACTGGTTGTGAAAGTAAACACCTGGATATGAGATCAGAAAAGACCACATGTTTTATCTGTTGCATCCAATAACTGTCTTTTTCGATTTCGAAGTTTGAACAAATGGTTTCTTAGATTACATTTCAATAAATTCCTGAGGTATTATAAGGTAGAATTTAATTTTCTAACTTCTTGATGCTGCAAACCTATATGATTGATTAGAAATCTCTCTCTAAGGCATCAGTTCATTCTTATACATGCAAATTATGGGATTTTTCTCTCCAAAAGCAAAACTTTGATTCTTCTGAATCTGACCCATATGTAAAATTTCAGAAAAACTAAAGACAGTTTGGATAGGAGTTGTTGCTTACAGTTTGAGATATGAAATCTGGAATATCTGTAGCCATCTTCTCATGCAGAGGAGTACTGCTTAGAATCTTTTGCAAGTGGCCTGCAGAATTTTCTGTTGAACTCCCAAAGTGAGGTTAGTAGATGTTAATTCTGAAATCTTCTGTAGGTTTGAGTTTGAGAGAACTTGTAATCTTTGCATGTGTAGGGCAGATATCTGTAATGATGTCTTGATAACTCTGTTGCCAAAGTAGGCACAACGGACAAAATGCTAGTAACTTGCTATATGCTTTAGAGTAATTATTCAGTAGTCTCAGAGCACAGTCACGTGGTGCTCCGGATCACTCATGCATCATACATTCATATGGGATCCATTATTCCATTCACTTATTCGCAGGTCTTACGAGAATGTGTGGTGTTGGAGTGCCTCGGAACACCACGTGGCTGTGCTCCGAGAGCATTGAATAATAGACTATTGCTCTATTATTTTGGTGACTTGGCAAGATCTCCAATGGCCCTACTGAAATGGCATTTACATGCTTTAGTGAAATTACTTGACTAAAAATGGTTCATAAACAGCTAGACTGCCACTAGCTTTTCAGAAGGCTTCATGAGCTGGATTAAGATAAAAGGTCCTTTTTCTGGTTTCAAATTACATACTGGCATAGTATTGCTTAAGTTTTTTTCTTGGTTTAGGGATTAATCTCTTTCATGGGCAGTTTTGCCAGTAGGGTTTTCCATATTGATGTCATCTTCAAGGTATCATTTTCCTTCCAACCTATCTATCCTCAACCAGCATCTGTAAAATTACCTCAAAGCCAAAGAATCTTTGCCAATATATGATTTGTCTGTATCTTTGGTTTACGGTCAAGTTTTTCTTTGGCTGATCCGAACGAGCTTGAGCAGCGTGGATTGTTCAACAGTGGTTCAAAAATTTAACGAGCTTCACAAATATATGTACAAGCATATCGAGCGAAGACATATTACCAGTAACCTATTTTCGTAAAAGGTTGGGGCATTATGTGGTAAATTTTAGAACCTGGAAGTGTAGGTGGGGCTGATCCGAACGAGTTAAGCAGTTGGATTGTTCAAGTTTAGTTGGAAAAACTTGGCGAGCCTCACAAATATGTAAAAGCATATCGACTAAATATGAGTTCGAAAGCGACTAGCTTGGTTCGTTCATTAGTCCTCATTGCAGCTACTAGAAGTGAGTTTTGGATCAACTTCCAGAGACTTGTAACATTAGTTAAATAGTCAGGCTTTACAAATAAATAATATTGAAGATTTTCTTTGTACTTTGATTTTCTTTAATCATTGATTGTCCATTATGCCCTTTGAATTATTGGTAGACATCAATTCAAGATAGGTTTAAATAGTCCAAAAGCAATGCATTATGAGGAGGAAAAACTGGAAACTACTAATGGTGTAATTAGTTGATTTTGTGAAGAGTCCGAAATTCATAAAATTATTCCTCAACTATGAAAATGACGATATAAAAAGAGTCCGCAAATTGGCCCGGACATCCGTTTATCAAAGAAAAAAACTTTGAAAATGACAATAATATTTGTTGAATTACCTGAATTATTAAAAAGTGTATTTGGTCAGAGTTGGCTAACTGAAAATAGAGAGTCCAACTTCTTTGGTGTACCAGAAAACCTTCTCTCATTTGATATATTAATTTTAATGGAAATGTTAGCTTAGCGATATGCTTAATTATTTCCATTATTATAAAAAAAATGAGTGACATTTTAAATTGACGTCTTACCCATACGTGGGGTGGCTGAAGATATATATATATATTTTTTCATTTATCTATTCTTCAGGAAATTGAAAATATAGAGGAAAAACAATCCCATAATCGACGAATTTGTGACTTCTTTTCTCGATAATACTAGAACCACGCACGAATTTGTGTATAAACATTTGCTTGATTTCTCGTACGATTGATGTTTTTCCTTCTTTGATTATTTGCATCCTCAATATTTGGAAAGAGAAAAGAAAAAGAAACAGAAACGATATTAGCTGACCTTATTTGTTTTATGGGGTAAATAAACAAAAACTGAACTTTTCGAAATAAAAAAATCATTTCACCATTTTTCCTACTCGGTAAGAAATTACTTTCTTTTTCCGCATTTTCTGTCCCCTTCACAAACTGAACAAAAGTATATTTTTCTTTATATACCCACTTATTTTTCTCATTTTTTGAATAATCAAAATACGAACATTAACGTCACCATTTCATAGAAAAATACAGGTCAGTCATATCCAACTGGACCACCCAATTAAATCTATTAGTGGTACAACGATTAGAAGTTTTCGGCCAACTTACGCGCATCTCGATCAAAGACAGACCATTTACGTCAGGATTATAGGATTCACAAGAAATTGCTCGGTTATGATCCCATCCCAAGAATCAAATATGTTTAACTACAAACTCATCAACCAACCGGACTTCTTGGCACAATAATATAATAACGATATAAGTCGAAATCAATACACCCGAAAAAGCAGCAAATCACAACAAAAAAAATAGATCAATCTAAATCTGAATCAAACCGACCAAACCAAATGTTAGTCCACGACTCCACCACCCTAAACCGCCCATTGGTGAATATAATTATATTTCCACTGCAATTTGCATTTTTCTTTTGGTTCTTTATAATTCGTGGGGGAATGGAAATCAAAAAGGCAAAATTGGTTTCTCCTTTTCTTATAAATTAGTAATAGTGCAAATGCTTTTGAAAAAGTGAATGCACAGAGAAAAAGCCACTTCGGTGTCCAATCTTGTTTCAATTTCTGATTGCAGAATATTCTTTTACATTATGGAACTTTGTTTTTCAATTATCTTTTTTTGGGATTTTTTTATCAGGGTGAGGTTGTTCGGCTGCCTCTTTTTCAATTTTTTATTTTTATAATAAAGGAGGAGAGAAGGTGAAGTTAATTTCTTTTTTGGTTTTTGTTTGAGAAAGGTAGATTGTTGAGTGCAAACAATTCCAAGCACTTCATTTGCATTTTCATTCACTAAGCACCATAGGCACGTAGACAATTAGACACATAGTAGGAAATAGGAATCCATTCCAATGAATAGTCGTTCAAAACGTCGTGTCCCGTAGCCTATATTATGTATTTGATTTTTCGAGATACATTATTCTCGTGTGAATATGTGTTGCGATGGGCGGTTCTTCCATCTCAATTTTTTAATGAATGATATAGACATTATGTGGGAGAGTAGCTAAAATAGACGGAAATTATGAGTAAACTTTTCGAGTTTTTTTTTCAATAATTTACATGCTAATGTCAATGGAGTTTACTTTGAAAAATTAAACAAGCTCATCTTGTTTGATTTATCAATTATCAGAATTCGAAATTCTTTACTCAAATATTTGATCACGAAGGTGAATTCACAAAATGAATTACTTTCCAAATGTGTTACAACTGGCAATTTGTTTACACTGTGAGTTGAATTTTTGAAAGGGTCCTCAACCAACACAGCACCAGTTGTTTTCAAATAACTTCAACTTGTATTTCCACATGTTAATGTAGTAAAATGAATTTCGCACTCCACGTCTTTGTAAATGCACTATGACAGTTATATTTTAGATAAAATTAAATGCACTTACGAAAAAATAGAGTGCAAAAATCATTTTTGCATATACGTGTGTATATGCATATTCGCATTAAATTAGATCTTGGTGTTTGCATATGGGTATGGTTTGGGAAGATTTCAAAAATTAATATTTCAAAGATTAATAAAAAAAATTCGCCTTTCAAAAATAAAAATACGTACTACTTTGGGAAGATTTGGAATTGCACTATAAAGGCCGCACTTGCTGATTAGCAGCTTCTCCATGATCTGCGACTCTGGCTCCGGAATAAGATGGGCTGGGCCCACCAGGAAAGGTGATCTGACCACCGTGTTGACGACGAAATTAGACGTCGTTACACTAAGGATATTTTTGTGCTTTTTGATTATTATTTTATTTCATATTTTTCGAGGTAAGTCATTCTCTTAGGATGCGTCAACTAAAATGTCCGAAAAAACCAGAGTTAGTGGAACGGTCCCTTAATACAGGATTGTGTTCGAATCCTCATAGCTCCTTATTGGGCCTAAACGTATCATCTACACGTTGCAGTACCTTAGTTTCGATCTTAAATAAGAGTAGTAGAGTCTCCTACAAATAATGCTATGGTGTTACGATACAATACACCTAGGGCTGTACAAAAAAATCGGTGAACCGTGAATCCGGTCTGTACCGAATCGATCCGCACGTTTTGGATTTTAACGGTGGATTAATGGTCCGGACACATATTCAAAAAATAATAAACCGTGACTTGCGGTCCGGACACGGATTTCGATTTTGAAACCGCGGATTAACCGATCTGGACCGTGAGATTTTTATTATATATAATTTTTAAAATATATATGTGTAGAGTGCACTTCCAGTCCGGACGTCTGGAATGGAATAAAATCTGGACCACTGTGTTGTCGTCACTTTTCGGACCAAATCTCGACGATCCGAACCGTTCGATGTGTTTAAAACGTGTTTTTAAGGTCTAACGCAAGGATTTGTATAAAAAAAACACTCGGAAGGGTTTGTATAAAATGTGTATATATAAATAATTTTACCACTTTTATAAATATTGTCAATTTGATATAGGATTATACTGTTATCTCCTATCAAATCTAAACTGTCATTGTATATGCATTGTATTTTACCACTGTTATATTGTTATCTCCTATATATGCATTTGTATTGGACTTTGATGATTTCAGTAGTTGTTCACTGTATTTTTTTGTTTTTTTTTTGGTATTAAACTGCCTTTGTTTCTATTCCACTATATAACTGAACTAAGCTACATGTTTTTACTGCTGCTTAATTAGGCCCTGGTTGTGATTCCAATATCACATGCTCCATCTAAGATCTCTCTGTTTTCTACTTGGATTTTGTAGGATTTTATTTTGATGAAATTGTTTGTTACTTGTTTACGTATGACATGTAATCCGTGGATAAAACCGGAACCGATCCGTGACTCGCGGATTGAATTGGAACCGAACCGTGAGAGTTTTGGTCCGGACACGGATTGTATTTTCTAAAAATCGTGACTCGCAAATTAGGATTGGATTCATACCAATCCGATCTGATCCGGACCGTATACACCCCTAAATACACCCTAGCAGATATAATGATATAATGGGTGTGCCATACCTCCACTTTTATTTTGTTCGACATAAAAAAATTAATATAGGACGGAACTCGGATTGGCGGGATCCTCTCCGCCCTTCTTTCATATAGGATAAACCTATGGGTACCGACCCATGGGTCCAGAAAATGTACCGAGCACGTTCGGAAAAATAAAAGTGGGACTTTGGTTCACCCACTTCTAACCGTCCGATTGAGCTGATTTTTTGCGGGGACCTTTGGAAAAATGTTCTAAGAATAATGAACGGTTCGGATCACTCTTGTGAGACCCAAAAATGGGTCCCCGAGCGTGCTTGGTACATTTTCTGGACCCATGGGGTCGGTACGTGTAGCACTCTCTTTCATATATACCTTCTAATTGGATGGTTTAGAAAGGCAGCCGCCCATCGGACTCCACCACGTCAAAGTCAGTAAAGATTAATGGTGACCAAAGCACTTTTAATTTCAAAAAAGCACTTTTAATTTAATTTTATAAGCTTTATTGTACTCGCCTCCCAAAAATGTGAAGTACTCCTAGTAGTTTAAAGATTATGTGACAACGCGTTTTCGTACTTGAAATCATTAAATAATAGGAAATGTTAATTGGTGCAATATTGCACGCCTTAATGGTATAAAAAAAGAATATATTTGTGGATCCCACTTATACTCATTTATTTTACCGATCAAAATCGTTTCTCATAGTGTCACTCGAACATCATTTGAAAATTTTAATCGTAACCACGTGAAATAATGTCATGATTACACATACAATGAGGTCTATGAAATGAACAAATTTGACCCTTAAATTGCTTAGGTGAGTTTCCCAAAGATGTTATCAAAAATAAAATCAAGATTTGATAAAATCAAGGTATGAGAAAAAGATTTGATAAAATTTCAATTTTTTCCTATTATCTCATCTTTTTCAATGGAAAAAAATTGAAATTTTATCAAAAATCTTTTTCATTTACTAAAATCAAGGGTTGATTTTATCACATTTTAATAAAATCTTTTAGAAAACTAAGCCTTAGAAGTACTAGTGGGGGGTTTGCATGCCCAGGGAGCCTTCTAGTACTTTTTTTTTTTACTGCCTTCTAGTACTTCTAAGAGCAACTTTATTAACCCATTTCCATTCCTCCAAAATGGAGGATGGATGTACCACATTTAGGAGAGATTTTTGTAATTAATGCCCTCTTTTTTTCTCTTTTTGTATTTTTCGGGAGAATTTTGGAGGGACCCATCATCTAAAAATAGAGGGAGGTGAACAAAAATGAGACTTGGTCTTCTATATTTGAAGGATCAAAATAGTTTTGGAGGACCAAATTTCTAAAAAGTACAAAAGGTGAAAAAAAGAGGGCATTAATTTACAAAATCTTCCATTAATGTATTACATCCGTCCTCCATTTTGGAGCAATGGAGATGGTTTGAAGTTGCCCTGATGAAAACCCAAGACTCAATTGCTTACAACTCTGAGTTAGGCGGCCTTCTTGACACATTAACATTCTTCTCAAATATTTTATCTTTTGGGGTTGAATTGGCATCCAAACTATTTTTCCTCTTTGCCTTTTAGTCCAAAGTTTTGCAAAACTTAGTTATCTATTTAGTTTTTACTTATCGTAATTGATTTTGGCATTCCATCTTTTTATTACCACACTCCAATGTTTGTCTTTTAGTGTTCAAAATACACTTAAGCTTATTCTTTCCATGAGCCCTCTTAATAGAGACAACGAATATTAAAAGACAAATACAGAGTGTGTTAATCAAAATGTAAAGTGTCAAAACCATTTCCCTTTACTTACTTCTATTTTTTACCTTTTCTTTATTGTTGGGATTGAACGGAATATGTACAATACTATTTCTGACACCTTATGTAGTTTTAGGGGTTGTTTCTCATTTGCTAAAGTCAACTGCTTAAATTGGAATTGGGGACCCTCCTTTTCCTTTCCTATTTTTCTCCCTACTTTTCTCCTAAACGACGTCGTTTTCTTCATTTTCTTGATACACCTCCAAAGCTTCTAAGGGTCCTGATTGGAGAGTTATTTGGGGGGTTTAATTCTGGGGTTCAACTTTAGGGGATTTAGTCTCTTTGGGGTAGGGTATAATTGGTTTAGGCATTTGGATTTAGGCACTTTAGGTTTAGGATTTAGGCATTGGGTTTAGGGTTTAGGCACTTTGGGAAATTCAATTTTGGGGTTCAATTTTAGAGGATTTAGGCTCTTTGGGGTAGGGTATAGTCGATTTAGGCACTTGAATTTAGGTATTTCGGGTTTAGGCACTTTGGGTTTAGGGTTTAGGCATTGGGTTTAAGAATTATGCACTTTTGAAAATTAACTTTCCAAACAGAACCTTTAAAAGCTTTGGAGGTGTACTAAGAAAATTAGCAAAACGACTCATGTGGCCTAACGTAATTACAATTCACTCAACCCCATCAATGAATCCAGTGGGTTGGTGCTGGTACTTGTAGTACTAGTTCTAAGAAAGGTAAAGTGTGTGCACAAGGTAGAGTACTCCGTTAAAAATAAAAAAAATAAAAAAACGGGTAGAGTACTGCGATCATCGTACAAGCGTATTTCAGGAAAAATGGAATTACTCCTCCTATAAAATTTTGCAAGAAAAAGGATTGACAACAAAAACGTAAGTGAGAGTTGAAAGATTATGTGAGGTGGCGGTGTATCAATTTGTGAGTGCTCTCATCTAGAAGGGGAAAAAAAAAAAAAAAGACTCAGTTTGCAGGGCCAATTTTTTTGTCTCACACAAACAATCAAAACAGTTCACTAATTTTAAATAATTTTGCAAATGAACTTTGTAAAAGTAGATCAATGGGATATGTGTAATGGGTTGATTCAAACGTTAAGTTTTTATCCAGAATTTAGAGAATTTTGGATACTAAATTTGGAATGAGAAATTGTCATATCGGATCAATTACAACTATTTTAGAATTAATTAATGGTACGGATTATTGGTGTGACACCCAAAAATAAGTCATTGGGGCCGTTGTATATTTTCGTTATCCCAAACCTTCGGTACCCTTAGCATTATCTTTTTTGTCAAAAGTTGAAAGATAGTATTCATCAAAGATTCCCATGGGGAAAGATTGAGGAGTCCACAGATCGGACACTCCAACGAAAACAGGTCACAAAAATACAACGAGAAAGCATATGACCAAACCAACGGGACACACCGGACAAGGTCCGGACAAACCTGCCTAAAGCCGAACAAAACACAAAAAAATGAAAATAAAGAGATACACTCCCCTTCGTCGTTGAGCAGCCCTTCTCTAGCCAAACCTCCAACCGGTCACGCTCCTCTACCGGAGACCTAAGAAGCCGCCGGAACCCGTAAGGTTGCAAAGGAGGAGCAAACGAATCGTGACGCCCAACAGGGCTGCGGAATGCCAAGTTCCAACGATCGGCGAACTGAAGGTGGATATGGTGCAGAAGGGGAGGGGGAAACCAAATCTAGAAAGGGGATTAGTCCCTCCCCTCCCACCGCCCAAGGGGTGTGCAATCCATGGAGGGGAGAAGGAGGGGCTGCAAGGATGGAGCTGTAAAGAGTTGAGAGAGAGAGAGAGAGTGGCTCCTAAGGTTTTCTCAGTACTGGTGATTCCCTTAGCATTATCATTATTGAAAAAATAATGACAATTGTAAGTGAGCTGGCATCCGAAAATATTGATGTGCGATAAGGGCAAAATTGTGAACCAAAATCCTAAGGCGGGAAAGAGAGCCGTTGCTGTCCAAACCCAAAACTTTGGCGCCAAAACTCTCAGTCTAGTACAGTTTCACACGGTTTCCACTGCCCGATATTTTACGGGCAGCTCTCTCTCTCCTCTCTCTCTTTCTCATTGGAGCTCTTCAATTAGGCCACAGTTCCCTCCCTTCAAACCCTTCTTTTTCTCTCTCTCTCTCTATCTCTACATCACCAACCAAAAAAACCCTTCCTTTCTTCATTCAACGTTTCTAGTCTTCATCCCCCTTTCCCATTCCTCTTTCCTAACCTCCTATATTCAGAATCACAGATTTTAACAAAGACCCTTTTCTCTTATTCTCTCTCTTTAAGAAACCCATTTCTCCAATCGATTTATCAATTTCTTTTTTTCATCCTCTGTTTTCCCCTGATTTTTGGTACCCAAAATTGGTTCTTGGGTTTTTTGAAATAGTATTTGGTTGTTTTGGATTTGATTTGAGATGGGTTTTTCTAAAAAGCCTCAACTAGACGGAGAATCAGACGGCAAGAAATGGGTTATAGCCGGAATCGCGATTCGTGCTCCGATACGATCAATCAAAACAAAGCCGAAGGAGAAAGAGTGTGATAACAACGATGATTACGAAGGGCTATCAACAACCCCGACGGCGAAAGAATCAAGATTAGCGGTGAAATCAGTGTGTCCGCCGGCCCCGCGTAAGCGCCGCCCTGCCTCCACTTGTCACTACAATGGTGCTAGGGAGTTCTTTAATCCTCCAGACTTGGAATCAGTTTTTATCCAACGCCATGTTGAGAGAGCAAATTAGTGATTTTAGGGAGTACTTAGGTTATTTTTTGTTATTGTTCTGTTTTTTTTTTTTTTTTTTTTTTGGCTTTTGGATTTGCTTTGTTTTAGCAATAGTTTTAGTAGTAGTAGCTTGGAGGAGATGACAGTGTAAAAGTATATGAGTTTTATGAAATGGGTAGTTTTAGTTTGGTTTAAGTTTCTCAATATTTTTGGTAAGTTTCTTCATTTTATGTTTGGTGTGGATTGGTTAGGTGAATATGATTTCATATCTGGTTGAAGGTTTGAATCAAAGCTTGTTACTTGAGTGGCATTGACAGTTTGTTTATGCATTTGATTGCAGTCCTTATGCTTCTCTATCTCTCTCTGCAAAAAAAATACTACAGTAGAAACTCAGCACAAATGTCGTTTCAAAATTCTGGAAGTTTAACAAGACAAAATTTGACCAAATGTGAGAACTCAGACTCAAGAAAGTCTTAAGTTTGATCGGAGGTTGTGGACTCACGCAGTCATGCCCCATTTGCGGGCTTGTGTAGAACCCAAACTGTAAAAGAAAAAAAAACAGAAAAAAGAAAAAGGCAAAAGCATATTCTTGAGGGTGAACAAATTTGCATTCCATTTGGACATGATTTTGTTTTCACCAAGTTCGTTCGCTCACAAAACCTGTTGCCTATTTCTCTGGTCATAAGGTGAAAGAGTAGATGCATTGAGCTAAACATTTGAAAAAGTTTTTATTTACCTTGTTAGTATTATACGCCAGCTTAGAAATTAGTTCCGTGTATGTTGACCTAGACACTTCAATTGGAGTATTAAAAATATGTATGTTTAAAGTTTTTCAAATACGTACTTAGTAAATTTTCAAACATAGCAAGCAGAATGGTAGTCTCATAGTACTCCCTCCGTCCCATTTTGTTTACTCACTACGATTATGCGTGCCTTTTTTGAACTCTTGTAGTTTTCAGTAGGTAATGTATTTTATATGCAATATGGATCTTATTTGATAGATCTCAATTAGTTATATTAGACAAATTTTTTAAAAACTTTAAAAATATTATAAATAAAAAGATATAAATGTTTGAAAATGGCACAGATATTCGTAGTGAGCAAACAAAATGAAACAGAGGGAGTATAATTTTGTATTGCACATTGATTGAATTACTTAAATACTCCTATAATGTTCATGTTTGTGTTTCCATCTTTTACAGTAAACTTACAGCATATTATCCCCTTTATTGTTAGTTCACCAAATACTCAGTTGCAGTCCAATAGGAACTCTAAGGGAGGGAGAGAGATTACCCGCAGAGGAGTGTTAGCTAGTCCACCTCTAACCCTAGAATTAGCTTATCCGGGTTGGTAAAAAGACCAAATTACTCCTCAAACCATTTTGCATTCTCAATAAAATCATTGGGCAACCGAGTAATTTATTTGTACATTCTCTACCCTTAGCCACTTATAACAACTACTCCTCAAATCAAGTGTAAGCTAATCTCCCTTCTTACCTAATTCCCTTATAAGTTAGTACTATAACATATCCACCTCTTGTCCATATTTTTTAAGTATCCACCTAAAATCTTATCCTCCCGATAAACGAGCTGTAAAGGAATTGGAGAGAATCCTGATCGAAAGTGACCATCAAAATGTCTTACATCCTTCCTTATTCTCCCTCTGTTAAATCTTAACTCTCAGGCTTCCTATTGCCTACCCACATAGCCCACATCGACCTGAAACTCTCCAGCGTCATTGGAAGCCCTAAATTCCTCATTGTGCAGATCGTCTGATGTAGAAAGGACAAACCCATATGGGGATTGTCAAGATCGATTGGAATCCTATGTGGGGCTTTAGGTATTGTTTGGTACACATCATATTTCAAGGGCACTAATTAATGATAAGGACACTAGGTCAAATGTGTACATATGTGCTAGTTTCTTTTTGGATAAGACTATAGGTAATTAGGTATGTTCTTTTTTTATAACCCATTTGTCCGGTTAGTTTGCGCACACTTTGACCAATCCTGATAGCTCAATTTCTACCGCCCACGTGCGGGGATCCTATAGGTACGTTCATCACTTTATAATAACCACTAACTTCCTATTTTTTAGGAGATTAATTCAATTATACCATAAGCATAATGACAAACAAAATCGAGCGTGAACATTTTGAGGTCAGCTCAATAAGCATGAAGCTTAGTGCAAACGAGTTCAAACCAAACTTCTATAAGTCGGAGACTCGGAGCAATACCTCATCAAATATGTCCCACCAATGATTCACCTATAAGCACATTAACTAACACGCGTTTTGTTGCGTATCTTTGACAATATCATCTCGGATTGACTTTAGTTCATTTATGAGATCAAACTAAAATAATAGAAGGGTCAAAATCCCAATTATATCAATTGAGATATTGCACCACTAACAAAATAACATAATCACTGGACTGGACCACATAGTATCGCTTAAAGAAGTATGTTTATGACGGAATAGGCAGGACATTTGGCATAAGATCAAACTAGTTAATTGTTAATTTAGAAAGGGGATGAGAAGGATTCATAATAAGTGTCCTAAATTTATAGTTAATTTTTTGGTTAGGGACTGTAAAAGTGTCCTAATTTATATTAGTTCCCTTAACCTAATAAAGAAAGCTTCATGGGGATTAGTTCTGTTTAGTTAAATTTGTTTAATGGACAAAGCAAATTGTAAGCAGTGGTAAAAATTTGAGGGTCTTAGTTTGTCAGATTAATTTTTAGCAACCAACTTTGGATATTTAAAGCATAAAGTTGGATACCAATGGCATCAGATTATTAACATTGGATTCTTTTAGTGGACTTGTAGGGTACGTTTCAATTCGTTTCACATTTTGCTGACTTCTGGGGAGCAACAAATGCTGCAAAACAGTACTAGCTACTAGCTAGTATATATACATTTATTAGGTCAATAATACTGTGTGGATTGTGTTCTTTAGTAACTGGATATCTGAGCTAGTTCAGGGCATCCTTATTAGTCTTATAAAAAAAAATTACGAAATTTAATCTTAAAAATACCTTTATAAATTAGCAAGTCACTTTTCAAAAAGTTCATAAAATCAGACTCTCTATTTTAACTTCATCATATTAAACTATTATTTCTTTCTATTCCTACTCTCCAAAAGTAATAAAAAAAAAAGTAAACAATACTTGAATAGGCTTGAAATATTAGGCCTCCATGAGAATGAAATATGCGATTTCATACTTGGCCAATCCTTGCACGACACTGGTTTTGTTTCCAAAAGTAATCAAGGTTCATTTAGGGAATTGAAGTTCACACGCCCCCATTCAACATCTGTATCCCCTTTTTATTTTTATTAGGGTAAAATTACTGAAATACCCCACCATTTTATAATTCCTTGGGGGTGCAAATGTTGAAATGAAGGGGTATTTCAATAATTTCACCCTAATAAAAACAAAATGGAGGTGCAGATGTTTAAATGGGGGATGTGAAATTCAATTCCCTTCTTTTAAAGGACTAAAAAAAACCACTTCTAGATATGTTTAAAGAATAACCCGTTGTTTTAGAACATATTTGAAATAGATTTTCAAAGTCTGTGCACCTTTTGTTTACAGAAAAATAAAGCAATAAATGAAAAACGATTGTTTTTGTTTGGAAATGATAATGCCAAAATCATTTTTGTTTGTGTCAAAACCGTTGTTTGTGCCAAAAATATAGTGCTTAAAAACCTTGTACATTGTGCAAGGTACAAGACTCTTATGCACTACAGTTTTAGCACAAACAAAAATGGTTTTGGAAAACAGCAAACATGGAGATGAGACTTGACTCGATTCCAGAAAATGTTTAATACAAAATCAATACATACATGCACACAATTACATAGTGCGTGTAATTTCTTATGTTGCCGATCGGAAAAAAATAACATAATCCTTAAGTTCCTGGTATGTTGAAAAAGAATTTAAAGCCACTTTTAATTTTGAACCAAGAAAAAAAAAAAGAGTTAAAAGCTATTTGCTCTTTTACGTTGGATAATGAAAATAAGAATAAAACAAATTCGAATATACGAAATTATAAATAAATTTAAAAAAAAAAAAAAAAAGAAACTCCAGTCTTGGATTACTATTATAAACCCATCAAAATGTGAATGGGGAATTGTGTCGGTTAAATTGGAGTATATGTAGATTTCTTGGTAATGAGGGAATCCAATGCGTATTTGGGACGAGAGAGAGAGAGAAAAAAGGACATGCACACATGGGTTTGGATGGAATCCAAAGTATGAGATTCTTCCCAAGAGCATCCTCTCTGGTCCATGGACTGGACCATCGAGCTGACCTATTTGTGAGTTTTTTTCGATTTCATTTTAATGGTCTAAATCGTTCAAATTTTAGGCTCATTAATTACATCAAGCACAACAAAAATTAGGTTGATTAGGTTGCTCTTTCTGTCCCAAAATGATAGGAGTAGTTTGGTTCGTAAAACGATAAGTTATAAATAATTAATTCTTTTTTTAAAGAAAACTTTGAATGTTTGTCGCAATTACTAGATATTAATAAGCATATTCGAAATTTTCTTTGAAAATTTTATATTTTTAACTTATAGTTTGGCGAACCGGACTATCATTGTGGAACAGATGAAGTACTTTTTTCTTTTAGATAAATGGGTTCCGATTCTGTTTTGTGAACTTGTTATAAATTCTAATGTTAGAAAAAGAAATAAGAGTGAAATAGGGGTAATGATTACAAAATAAAACTAAAACTAAGATAAAACTATGAAACGAACAAAGCTTGTTCTAAGACAAATGTGTTGTCAAAACATATTAAACGATATCCTATTAACCTAGTTTTCAGGATGCCGTCAACAAGGTATAAAAATACGGACAATTTGGATCATCCAAGCGAATTCAGAAAGTGAAGCCCAATTTCGTGGACCGGATTGGAGCTGAGTCCTTGTAATTGTGATTTATGAGTATTTAATATTTTTGATAAAAAAAAAGGGGCACTTAAATAATTATCCTTTAATTCACTTGGAATTAGAAAATCATCCCGACCCTTTTTTAGAGTTATGTTTCCATTCCGAGATTCAAATAAACCCTATATTGCCCTTTATATATATATTGGGGAGATTGAGGACTAAAATGAATGTTGCATATAAGAGCTGGGAAAAGTGGACCAATTTCAAAATTTGGAGGTCCTCCCCTGCAATTTAGGGATTGGTGGATAAAACCCAATCCCTTAATTCACGCCATATCTTCATCCCTTCTTAAACCAAGAATCCCACAAAATTCGTTCCACATTTCGGAAACGGAAACCACAGAATAAAATGAAAACCTAAAATTTCTCTCGCCCATTCTCATCGTCCTTCGGCCGCCAAATTCCACCCCTCCCGGATCCTTTGTCGGCGGCGACCACCACGGCGATCATCACAGTCCTCCAGCGCCGTCAACTTGCTTTATTTACCATGGTGACCACCATGACGATCATCCAGGACCAAGCAAACGTCGATGGAGACGGGGATGGAGGATGCTAGGGATCGCCACGGATGGATGATGGTGGCGACCGACGGTGGAGGACAGCGGTGGAAGAGGATTTTGATGACTGATGGTGACGTGTATGACGAGCAAACGTAAAAGGGTTCAAAATGAATATTTCCTGATGTCTGATGTTTGCAACAAAAATTGAAGGATTGCAAAGACGCTTATAAAGAGGGCGGTGTCTGACTGAAGGACTACGGCGATCGACGGTGGACGACGGTGGAGGACAATGTTGAGGGACCCTTTGTTAATAAGGTTTATGTACTACCTTCAATTGGTTTGTTGCCGATAAAGAGAGCAGCGTAATGAATCTACTATGAATTCTTAGTGAATTCTAAGGT
>JAXBDA010000879.1:0-68046 GCA_036023075.1 Gaultheria prostrata
GGGGGGGGGTTTCAGATTGGAGCGAGAAAAAAGAAGGGAGACGAGCTTGCATGCAAAGACATTAGCAAGAAGGGTAACAACTGGGCCACGATTGGAAGCCGGAGTTGAAACCAGAGATGGTGATGATCGTTGGGGATAGTGTTGAAAGTTGTGACGTCATAAATCAGTGGATGCTTATTGAAAGGAACAGACAGCTACGAAGTAAAACGAGGAAGTCAGGGGAGGGGGGGCCCTCCATTAATTTTGACGAGAGATGTGCTCTGCCCCCCTCTCCAGCGACGGACACATTGGTTTTGGATTCTAGGGTTTATAGATGGAGAGAGGAGACAATGTTTTTGGATTAATACTAAAGGGTCGTTCTCCAATGGATATTATGAAGATTTGATAAAATCATACCCTTGATTTTATCCATTCTGTAAAAGATTCCATAAAATCCTCCATTTTTGCCCATGTTTTAATGTAAAAATGGGAGATTTTATGATGCCCATTTTTGAATGTAAAAATGTGAGATTTTATGAAATCTTTTGCAGAATAGATACAAGGGTATGATTTTATCAAATCTTCATAAAATTCATTGGAGAACAACCCCTAATTATATAAGATTGACTTATACATTTGAAAATTTCAAACTGGACCCATTATCTACTTCTATGTACATTTTGATTTGACCCGTTATCTACTTTTATGTACATTTTGATTTGATTTGATGGTTTTAAATCGACAATTCATTAAAAATAGTATCAAGTATATATTATGCGTCACACAAAATTTAGGGGTCAATTGACAACACAATCATCCACTTAGATTTGCCAGTTGCCACTGCCGCACCATTAAATCATAATGAAGCATATGATCAACCAATATTTGTCAAATTTAAAAAGAGTCGAAAAAACAATTTGACCAGCTTTGGTGTAATAAAGGGGCTCTCGCGCATACATACAAGATACTATGTGTTATCTGAAATAGAGTAGGTTTTGTTGGGGGTTTTATGGTTTTATAATTTATTTTTAAAATTCAATTCAGAATTCAAATTTAATACTATGTTTTTAATAGATTTATATGCTTCACGGAATCTTATCCCAATATAGAAGTTGAAAATCTCAGGACCCCTTTAAACTGATTCCTCTTGTCATTATTGCTTGCCTAGTTATCAGTTATTTATGTTCAAAGCAACTACATAATCAACAGTATATTTTTCTTTTGTTTGGATCTAAACTAGTCAATGGAAAATAAATATAAACAATGCATACCTGATAAATAAAAAATGATCTCTACAATTTATCCAACCAGTTAATAAATACTGTATCTCTCTTATCTTTTTTTTTTAACGGCAAAAAAGGTGGGAGGGGGCAACCAGCGTAGCAATCCCTTTGGGAGTGATCATAATAAGGGCTCCAGATCAGCTGTGGAATGTCCGCAAAAGTATAAGAGATAGAGAGGCACTTATTCCTATAATCGGTTTCATGCCCTATACCAGGTCGATTGTCCGATCAATATGTGGGTGTCCCTAATTATTGGCTTTTCTTTACCTTCCCGGGGCTAGGAAGTCTATTCCCAGCTGTTCTGCTCTCTTGGGATTCGGTTGAAGCCAAAACTATTATCCGGAATGATAGGCCGCCACCACATCACTATCTATGTACTTGATAGATAAAAGGTCCTCAACGCTAGTCCTGTAGTTGGCGAGACTCGAATCTTATCAGATCGTATATGATAGGAAGGAGCATTCAAGCTCACCCACCCTTGCCAATGTTGCCATAAAAAATGTCTCTCTCACTTATTTATTGACATGAAATAATTTCTTATTCTCGTTAAAATAATTTTTTTTACCAAGATAAATGAATTTCAACAAGAAGTGGTGGCTAGCTCATGCGGTAAAATTCTTAGAGTGCCCACACTGTATCCCGGGATTGAATCTCATTTTCCCTCCCCATGTAATAAATTAGGAATGACGAATGACAAAAAAAAAAAAAAAAGAGAGAATTTCAACAGAAAAGAAAAAACTAAAATGAGAGTAATATTTTAAGTGAATAAACACCACACTAGATAACTGCAAACAGACAGTCTCTGTTCTCGGAAAGGCAATGCAACCGTACGATCTCAATTCTTAAAGCTCCAAATTTCATCGTGCAAACCCTAGATTTGAACAGTAAAACCCCAGATTTTCGAAATTGGGTTTAGGAAAAGAGGCGATAATTGTTAAGGTAACCCAATCTTTAATCTCTATTGTGTATTTGATTTAGCTTTCGAATTTCTTTTAAGAGGTTAGGCATTGGGCATTGATCTGTTAGTTTAATTTGCGATCGAAAGAGGGTAACCCTAACAAGTTTCGGATTGGGTCGTCAATTTGGATTGCGTTTTGTGTTGGATTTGTTAAAGGGTTTTGTAGTTGTTCGTTTTATGGGTTTGATTTCACAGTAGAAATTAGATACCGAGGGAGAAACTGAATTAAGTGCAATACAGAAATTGATTAGTTGTGCTTTGTGCTGGAGTTGTGTGCGTTTTTTGTATGATGTAAGATACATTTTCGGTTATTCTTTTGGATAACTGGGTGACTGAGCCGGCTTGCGCACATCTCAACTAATCACGAGGTCCTGTAGTTAATGACTGGGCAAACCTCCAATGGCCCCAAGGTTTGAAACGTTTGGTGTGACATTCAACCTTGCAACCAAGAGGGCAAGCCCTCTAGTTGCGTCTCATGCCAGTCGGCCAAACCCCTTGGGGCTGATATATTTGTTCTTATTGATGAGAGTGGTATTGGGGATGATTTTATTTTTAGTAGATTTACATTAGAACTAAATTTATGATTTATATGTGATTTCGTTCTGATTTGATTGTTAAAAGAAACCAGGGAAATCCGTACACTGAAATACAGAACTGCATTGGTGGTTCTTTTGTTGGGAGTTCTGTTTGAGTTTTCTGGTTAGGAGTGGTTGTGTGGATTTTTGATTGGAGGAAGTGAATTGAATTTTGCAGGTCATACTAATCACAGTTTGATACACTTAAAAGTGGGTCCAGTGGCTGGAACTAATTCGGCCGCGCAGCTGTTAATATTAGGATATTTTTTGAAGCAAGGAATACCATTTAATTTGGGTCAGGAAAGAATATGTAGTTCTGCTTTCTATACAGCTG
Organism: Gaultheria prostrata; assembly: GCA_036023075.1. Classification (NCBI taxonomy): domain Eukaryota; kingdom Viridiplantae; phylum Streptophyta; class Magnoliopsida; order Ericales; family Ericaceae; genus Gaultheria; species Gaultheria prostrata. The sequence continues at coordinate 3,130 of JAXBDA010000879.1, forward strand.
GGAACCCGAGAAGTGGGTCAAATATTGGAACTAATCTTGGCTTGAGTTTGTTGAATTGCCATTTAATCCTCAACTCTTGTGAATGACGGGGAAATCTGAGAGTGATAGGAGATGAAGCGCAAAATCGTGGGTTTGGAGGTACAATGACTGGAGGGTCATTTTTCCGTACAGGCAGTTACGGATCACTCCAGCAAGGACAGAATGGTGTGTTGCAGACTCAGAACTCATTCACTGTGCGCAAGCCTTCAAGGATGTCCCTTTCTGGTTCGAGGGAGAAGGAAAGGTTTCTCCCCTTGATTTACAGATATTTAGGTCGAAGGAAAGTTGGAATGCTAATTTTGTCTGTGTTCGCTCTTTTGGCTTTTTTAACAGGGTTCATTACTGTTCATAAAGGTTTGTCTCCCTTTTGGTTTCTCTTCCGGTCTGTTCACACTCTAAAGTTCCTTGTAATAGAATGTCACTGCATGCTTGAGTTATTGTTTATGCTAATATTTAGATCATTTATTGTTGATCTGATTGATTAACTTTGATTGGATGTAAATCCATATTTTACCTTTCAAGCATGACATTTAATTGTTGTTACTGGTGATTTTTGGCACTCTTCCCACATGTAGTGAGAAAACTTTGAATCTTCCCACTTGCAACCCTAGATTTTATCAAGTGAGGAAGAAAGTTTGATAAAATCTCAGATTTTTGCACTAAAAAATCTGAGATTTTATCAACTTTCTTCCTCACTTGATAAAATCAAAGGTTGATTTGATCAAATCTTGATAAAACCAAGATTTTATCAAGTGGGAAACTTGGCCATGTTACTTAGTTTAATGAATCTCAGGCATAAGCATAGGGTGTATCTGTAATGTTTGTACTTGATAGTACTGACTACTGAATATCTTTATCATAATTAAGCTTTATGCATTAGGTTGGAATTTTGGATTTTCCAGTTTCTTTGATTATTAGACCTTGTACAGAGCTACTGCTTACCGCTTAGAGTATTGCTAGATCAAAACGACTGCACCTTTAGCTCCTTGAGTCCGTCAAAGTTATGTTGTTTCACCAGTTGTGGTTCTTCAAATTCAAGTATCTGGTTTTATTTTTCCTGCACTGCTACTATTGGACTCCTGAGTCCTAACCATACTGATTGATGGCCTTGTTTACTCTAGAGGAAGCATCTGAAAGCAGTGGTCCATACATTGCTCAAACAATTCAAAACAACAAAATTTCGGAGGTGGAAACTGTTATAGTATGCGGTGACGTCAACAGCGAACCTCCACCTATTCCCAATCCTTTTGCTCCTGCAGTTGTTACAGTCTCCGGTTCTTCTCTGGAACATCCATGCAGACATTTTTCAGTTCCCCCTCCCCCTCCGGGGGATAGAAGACGGATTGGACCACGCCGTAAGTCTCTTTGCATTTCTTTTAAAAAACTTTATCTGCATACTGGAGTTATATAGAATCTTAACCAACGATATGTGAAGGTATACATCACCTGGTCCCTGTGAGTTACCATAAAATACTAATATCCTAGCCACTTTCGCATTTGAATGCACATTCTGGAATGTGGTACATGTATGCTCCAAAACAGAAAATTTAGCCATCCAATGCAATCCTTAAGTTCTTTCTATTTATACCACAATTTGCCTTTAGGGAATAAAATGTAATCAACCAAAACTCTAGAAACCGTGGAGCTTTAGCTAGACAAAAAGTGAAAAAAGAAGAAGAATAGACTGGTCACAATGCTTGAAGAATGCGTTGTGCAGTAATGATGAAAAAATAGTGCAAGTGGAGTGGTAGCCAGTGGTAGGCACCACGTACTCTCATGCATTTGACTGAGGTTCAATTCTCACTAACTACAACTGACAATATTATTGACTTTCGCAAGAAAAAGAAGTAATGAAAAAATAGTACCCTAATCTTTTGAAAGTTTATCGGGTGGAATAAGTAGAGTCTAATTGAAATCTATAGAAGCCTACCTTATCTTGCGACGATTTTAGTTATGCAGCGTACAGCCCTACTGCCCTACACTAATCCCTTTCCGTTCCTCGTACCTGAACTATCCATGTTTTAGTTAATTTACCGTTGTGCTTCACGTACATTGTACACTAAAGCAGAATTTTTTTTGGTGCCTTACGTTTTATTTAGTGAAGTACAAGTTATATGCAATGTACATTTAATGCTCCAGTTATATTGATTATGTTGTTTGTTATCCTCAGCATGTCCCGTGTGTTACCTTCCTGTGGATCAGGCTTTAGCCAGAATGCCAAGCTCCCCATCAGCCTCACCTGTGCTTCAACATTTAAATTATTTTCGCGAAGAAAATCCAATTAAGGCAGAACCACATGGAGGTTCTGATTTTGGTGGATTTCCTTCGTTAAAGCAGAGGAATGATTCTTTTAATATAAAAGAATCGATGACTGTTCACTGCGGGTAGGTTCCTTTACTAGCCCATGGTGGTAGTTACTACTTAGCGGAATGATAGCATGTCAAGTTTTTCTTCTTTCAATTAACATTCTTTGAATTTCTCTCCTGACTCACTTCTGGTGCATGCCCCTTTATCGGTTTTTTGTTTTTGTTTCAGTTTTGCCAAAGGATGTAGACCGGGTTCCCAGACTGGGTTTGATATTGATGACACTGACCTTAAAGAGTTGGAGCAGTTCCATGGGGTTATTGTTGCATCAGCCATATTTGGTACAAGCATTAAACAGCCTTTTTATTCCAGAGCTTTCATGTTTCCCAATATATTATGAGTGCAATTCTGTTCACCCTCCCTCCTATTGATTGAAATGGTGTGGGACCCACACAACATGATGTCATGCTTACCTCTGCAATACGCTTTTTGGTAAACATGACATCACTTTGTGGTGGGGTCCACACCATTTCAACCAATAGTAGAGAGGGTTTTGTTCACCCTCCAAAACCCTCTTTTAGGGAGGGTGAACAAAACTCCACTCATATATTATCATACTTCGATGTATTCTCATTCCCTTCCCCTTAGTGTGCCCTGTGTGCATCTTTAACTTTTATGTTACAGTGGTTCGTCGGAGCTTTTGTTTTTCTTATGAACATGGTTTGCTTTTTCTAACGATTACAATGTTTCCAGGAAACTATGATATAATACAACAACCTAAGAACATTAGTGAAATTGCAAAGAAGAGTGTACCCTTTTTTATGTTCGTAGATGAGGAGACAGAGGTATACTTGAAGAATTCTAGTGGCTTGGACAGCAGCAAGATGGTTGGATTATGGAGGATTGTTGTTGTCCGTAACATTCCTTATACTGACCCAAGACGCAACGGAAAGGTTCGTTCACTTTGTTCTGGTTGGCTTGTCCCTCCTTTTTATCTACCAATGAACGGCTGGGGTGCTGTTAAGTATACAACCTATACAAGACTAACAAGAGCAGTGGTGCGCAAAACTGGCGCCAAGTAACTACTGTATTTCCCATGGAAATCTCCATATGATAAAGAAGAAATCAAGTTTACCTGGGGAAAAAATAACAACAATATGAAAATACATACAAATCTCTCTCTCTCTCTCTCTCTCTCTCTCGGGTTTGTGCTTCTTGGGGAGGGGGCTGCTCCTCCTCCACCTTCTCCTGCCACTCCCTTCCACCCCCTTCCCACCGTAACCCCCTTCCCGCAGCCTGCCGCTAGCCTCAACACCATCCAAGTCGCGCTGCTCGTTTTAACTCCCCCACCCCGGTATCTCCTCCTCCCGACACCATAGGCATCAGAGCTGTCTTTCTCTGCTCTCTCCGGCGACGTGCTTCAGCTCCTGCGGCTCCGATGTCGTTGGTCTGCTTCAGCAACTTGTAGTCGGTATGTGGTGGCTAGGCGGCAGCTTTGGTGTTTATAGTTTATGGGTGGAGATTGAATACGTGGGTGTTTTATTTTGTTTTGTTGTTACTTCTCCTTCTCCTTGCTTTGTGGAGTGTTTTATCTTCCCGGTTTGGGAGTGTTTTTGTTCCAGATTTCATCTGTGCCTTTCATGGTTTGAGGTGGGTGTCCTTGTATGATCCTCTACTACCATGTCTTTGACTGGCTCTATGTGTCATTGAGCCTGCTAGTGCACGTGCTAGCATCTAGATGTTGGTAGTTTTGGTTCATTCCATGATTTTATGATGAAATCTTGTAATTCCTTCAGGTGTTTGAAATGAATTTGCCTCTTGATCTAAAAAAGGAAAAGAAAAGAAAAGAAAAAGTACATAAAGATGGCAAAATTAGGTACAGTGTTTGTACTTCGTATAGAAGTCGTGGAATTTGAAGTTCTCTGCACAAAAAGGCATAAAGAGTGGTAAATTTTACATGACCTGTAATATTCTCATTCCAGGTTCCAAAGCTTCTATTACATAGGCTCTTTCCTCATGTCCGGTACTCTATATGGATTGATGGAAAGCTTCAGCTTGTAGTGGATCCATTTCAAATTTTGGAGAGGTAAATCCACTTTTCAAGAACTTGGTATGTGATTTTGATGTCTTATGAAGGATCTTCCTCGCATTTGTATGACACCCTCGGTTGGTTGATGGATTCGTTTAGTAACTTGTCATATTTCAAATGGCTGTCTCATACTTTTTAGCCTCTCATGGTAACCCGTAATAAACTAGAATTGTAGAGAGTGAGTAATGTCCCTTTCTTTGATGATGCTAGTTGCTCCATTGTAACTATTAAAAACTAATTTTTTAGATGCACGAAAAAGAAAGAATCAAATATTAGTTCAATAATATCCTCGTGAACAATGTGTAAGAGGATATGTATTCACTAGCCACATATTCAAGTACGTCAATTGTTAATCAGAAAGGTATTGGGGACATCACATGTCTAAACTTTGAGAACTCATCAAGAATGTCATGTTAGTTTACTTTCATGCTTAAGCTTGCAACGATGGGCTTGCGAGTAATATTTAGATCCACTTGATGTTGTGATGCAAAATTAGGGGCATGTTCACAATAATCAAAGTTCATTTCACAAAGTCTTATTTTAGCTCTTATCTGGTACTAATGTGCTGTTGTGTTCATTTTGCTTTTATCAACAACAGAAGAATATTTGACAGAAGACAAAGACAAGTATACGAGTTTCTGAGGACGATAAGTCCACCCAAAACAAGTACAAGAGAAATCATACAAAAGATACAAAACCGTTGACTGCATGACACTCACCATCCTCCATCTCTATGCCAAAATAAAAGGAATCCACTTAAATTAAGTGGACACAAAAGTCCAAAAAGATTCTAGAGAGAAAATTCAAACTTGTAAGGAGTAGGCATTCTCAAACTTAACCTAAGACATCGTTCTATTCCTCTCTGTTAGAGTTTGTCCCACATTGGTTAATTATAACCTCCAAAGCTAGTACATGAGCTTGGGCGGCCTCTCCACTCATCACCAATTGGTTTTGAGTTGGATGCTTTAACATGGTATCAGAGCTAGGCTTTTGGAGGATTTTGGACAAGACTCTCTTAGTTATTTCCCCGTTGTTTGTGCCATATGAGCACCATGTTTCCTTGTGATCCTAATGTTGTGGATCCGTTGTCTACCACCACGTGCAGATCATGGGTTGCACGTGCGGGGGAGTGTTAGAGTTTGTCCCACATTGGTTAATTATAACCTCCAAAGCTAGTATATGAGCTTGGGCAGCCTCTCCACTCATCGCCAGTTGGTTTTGATCATCACCAATTGGTTTTGAGTTGGATGCTTTAATACTCTCCTACCAAGTAATCCAAAGTCGAGAGGAAGAAAACAATCCCACAAAGTTTTCGTCTTCTTGTTGCTTCCAAATCCCCTAAAATCAATCAAAAGCTTTTCAGAGCCAGTAGACCGAACCATCCAATAATAGCTTCCCCAACTAAAATGATATTTGTCATGAAGGCAAAACAAATGTGGGACGTAGGAATAGATAGATTATGTAACAACCCGGAACCACAAGCTCCACGATAAAAAAATAAATAAATAGTTGAGTGATTTACACCCAATTCACAATAAACAACAACAAAATAATGAATAGCCAACCCACTTCCTTCCATCTTACATAATTTCCTATGTACATTTTCCATCATTTTCTCGAACTTCCTCTGATTCCCATTAACCCATCTCACGTCTCTCTCTTGGTTCCACTTCCTTCCCCCCTTTTCCTTCATTGGACTCCTCTTTATAAAGAAATTGCATAGTCACCCAAGAGAAATCCCACCAACTGACACTTGCCCCTCTACTTAATATGTATTTTTTTTCTTCTTTTTGTCTCTTTCTCCTTTGCAACAAGGAGCAAACACACCTTAATATCTCATGACTCAAACATCCACACACTGCATCTGAAATTCACGTGCACACTACCCACATGGTTTACACGTCTTTCATGCAAATGAAGACATTTATTTCGGTTAAATATTAATCTCTCTTTAAACTCACCTCATTCCCATGGTACCAATGAAATTCCCCATTAGTGTATAAATAATCTAATTATTGGAAACACGGGTCTTACAGATTACCCAAGGACTCCTCATTTCTCCTACACATAAAGCAACACTGAGATTGAAGAACCCGATTAGGTCTCCTCTTATGAAATAATGAAAACTATATTCTGTAGGCTATGCTCTTGTTGGCATTATTCTGGTCTAGTGTACGCACCACGAACCACCATGGCTCTATGGAAAAGATGCCCTTTCTTGGGTGTTACTGTAGGTTCTCTTTTCACAATTTTCATAGGTTCTCTAATAAAGGACTACAAATTCATAAATTCATGTTGATATGCTCTTATTTACCTCATCTTTCACTGGTTTACCAGAAAGTCCAATTAGAGGAACAAACTTTGTTCCCGTGTGGAGATAAAATATTTTACATCGGCACATCTAAGAAGAAATCATTATATGTAGTTTCTGCTGTGCTCTTGAAAGCAAAACTTCTGTCAACTGCATGCATGGAGTAATATTATCGTTACTGTATACAGTGTTTGCAATATGTGTGGCGGACTTCTGTTCTGCCTTTTTGTTCATGGGGATGTGTGATGTTTAGCTTGTCAATTACTAGGTTCTTGTGGCGCCAAAATGCCACTTTTGCTATTTCAAGACACTACAGACGCTTCGATGTATTTGAAGAAGCTGAAGCTAATAAAGCTGGAGGGAAATATGACAATGCCTCTATCAATTACCAGGTCGAATTTTATAAAAAGGAGGGTTTAACACCGTATTCTGAGGCTAAGCTTCCTATAACTAGTGGTAGGTTCTAGATAACCTCTTTGTTCTTTTGACTATTTTTTTCTCTCTCCAAATTGAATTTCGCTTTATGTCTGACTTTCTGCAGATGTTCCTGAAGGGTGTGTGATCATAAAGGAACACACTCCCATTACAAATCTATTCACCTGTCTATGGTTCAATGAAGTCGATCGTTTTACTTCCAGGGATCAGTTGAGCTTCTCCACTGTACGGGACAGAATAATGGCGCAAGTTGATTGGGGTGTCAATATGTTTATGGATTGTGAAAGGCGAAATTTTGTGATACAGGTAGTAATTTACTTTGTTTTTTAGAAACGGTATTTAAAAACTAATTATGTACCTTAAAATGATCTTGAAAATTGATTACTATTGAATGGCCCAAACTGTGAAGATTTTGTTTTCACCCTTGCGGTTAATAGCCATGTTATATACTTGACAGTGATCATCTAAATTGACATGTAGGCATACCACAGAGATCTGTTGGCGCAAATGGTTCCTCCTGCTGGTGTCGCGAGTCTTCCTCCGACAGCCAAAGATAAAACGTCTTTGGCTAAAGATAATATAGCTGGAAGGACACCGGTAAAGAAGAATCCTGTTAGACGTGGAAGAGATAGGAAATCCGGTTCAAGGCGTCACCGGAAAGTTGTCATTGGCAGTAGGGACAGCATTTCAGCTCGATAAATTTTTTCTTCTTTTTTTTTTTGCATTCATTGGCGGAAGGTAATTTTTTTTCTTCTTGTTCTTGAAAGTTATTCATCACGAGGCAGGACGATTTTGGGGTATGCGTAGTCTTGTTAAAGGAGGGAAATGGTTCCGATTTTTGTTTGGAAACTGTCAATACCCATTCATTTTTGTTGTAAATACGACGCTCCAAGTAATTTTGATAAAAATTGTTGCTACCAGTTGCGGTTTCATGTTTACAATCGTCAAAGTTGAGCATTTTGATGAAATCAAAAGTTATATCTAATGTCTTTCTTCGATCCCACTATGTAATGGCGAATCTATCGAAGTGTTAGGGTTTAAGTGGTTTCGCGTCCTACAACTTATAACAGGAGAGACTCCTAATTATGCAAGGCTGTAAGCTGTTCTTGATGTTCTTCCAACTCGAAACAGAACCCAAAACCGAAAGAACTGAACCAGTGACTCCATCTTGAAGTCATGAATAAAACTGGATTAATTCAAGCTTTTTTAAAGTTGAAATCATGAGCAAAACAAAAAGGAAGTCTAAAAGCTACTTTTTTTTTCCCAACTTGCATACTTTGTAGATTAAATTCTCTTTTATTGGCTAGAAAATGGATAACGATTGACTTTATAAATCAAAGAAGACGGATTTCCTACAGTTTAACAGTCCATTTCAGACTTGATTTCGGTTGTGATTTCATGACGGGACTCGTTCGTACTGTAGAGCTCATCAAGCTAAACCAAAACTTCAAAATGATAATGATTGGATACATAATTAACTCGTGGTCTTTAAATGTATGTCATAGAGATATTATTTGAGTACCGATAAGTACCATATCGACTTCCATTAGTGTAATTTTTTTTTTTTTCTGGAACCGCGGGTGGTATTTGTCACCTCCACCCCCTATAAGCCTCCGTCCTTGTTTAAAAATGAAGTTTGTCCGGGAGAGGCTTTTATATTTATAGTCCCAAAAAATAAAAGTAAATAATTTTTTATTTTTATTTTCACTCCAATTCGTTTACCGTACCTGAAACAAGTGGTCCTACAAAATATAAATAACCATATCCAAATAAAATTGCGTTTATCCAAAAAAAAGGATTGGAAAAGATATCTTTGACCCTCATGGCCATTGGCCCATGGTGTGATAAAAGAGAATGCTCTTGTTGCTTTGCAAAATGGCTAAAAGTGTAGGGACCATAGAGAGCAAGGAAGCTTTTTGTGTATGGCAACATTGGCAAGTGTGTGGCAGGGGAAGCAATCTCAAGACAAATTCACAATTTGGCCAAAACTGTATCAGGTGTGTATCATCTGATTTCACAAGTATTTTGTAATAGTAGTATTCATTTTCGAAATTAGTTGAGATGTGTGTAAGCTGATTTGAACATTCGATTATCAAAAAAAAAGTTTCTATCTGTTGATATTTATACCCATATGGGAAGTATGAGCTATGAAAAACCATTAGACTATAAAAATCATCATCTTTTTATACATCATCGGAGTCGGTTCACATGTAACTCGATTAGTCAATCGATACATAAGAGACAAAAAAAAAAAAAAAAAAACTGTTCAAAAAAATCTAGTGATGGGTGTCGGCTGATGACCCAATTAAAATGGGACAAAGCCCGTGTGAATAAATACTTCAAAAATTGATATAACATCTACTATAAAACCTCTTAGTTTCCTGTTCAGCAAGTTGACCATTTTAAATGTTTATTATAAGAATACGTGCAATTTCAAATTCTTAAAAAATATATTTTGTTATATAATTTTTTGATTTGTTTTATACCAAGTACTTTAATTTGGTGCAAGAAAATTAAAAAAATATTATATGAAAGTACATTTTTTGACGTTCATAAAAATACACATTTTTCAAAAATTACATCTAAAAAGGGACGGAAAGAGTAAAAGAAGGAAACAGATCATAAAAAAAGCATTATTTTGTTCTGGTAAACACTTAAAAGCCAACAGATTAGCAGCTACCAGATTTATCTGAGTCCATACCAAAAAGCATTATTTTGGTTCTGGTAAACCTCAAAAGGCAATATTATCCCATTTGATTTTATGAAAACGAGGTGATTTTAGCAACTTGCTTACCCATTTGCTAAAATCACACATTTAATTTTCTGGGAGAAAATCAAATGGAAACTTAGCCTAATTAGCTGTGAAATAAGAACATCATTCCACCATTTAAGGCAATCACAGATAAACACCTCATTTTCCCCTTCTTTCCCCAATTTTTTTTTAATATCATAAATCCTTTACAGCTTTCATCCTGACATCGTCAATGATTCTTTCCGTTACAGGGTCCATCTCTTCTCTCTCTCTCTCTCTCTATTTGCCCTTGTCTTTTTATGATTGTATACAAGGAAATCAAAGCTGTGGTGTAAAGCGGAAGCATTTTTAGAGGGTTTTGATTAATTTGTTCATTTAGCTTTTCTGATGAATCTAATGAAATATGGGTCAGGGACAGGGTTTTGATCAAAGGCTTCCTCTGTCTTTATCCTTTGTTTGATTGCTACTTTTGATTTTTCTAAATTATTAATATGCAATTTCAGGATTTGGTGTTGATCATTTTGTTCACCTGGGTTCTTTGACATCATGAAATAGAATTTTGTTTTAAGGTTTTAATGGGTATTGTTTTTCAATCTTAGGTTTTGGTTTGGATTGAGACTTTGTTCATTTGGAGGGGGGCTTGATCAATCTTAGGGTTTAAGTCAATGGCATCATCTGGTTTCTTCCTTATTTGTTCGCTCCATTCTGTGGTTGCTTTGACTTCTGGAGCTATGATGATCTTTTACACCAATGAGGTCTCTGTGTTTGGCCATGGCATCGAAACTGCGAGTAATCTTGCTGGATCAACGCCACACGATCAGCTGTTGATTCGAACCTCCGATTCCTTTTCTGGGTTGCTTTTGTTTGCTATTGGGTTGCTTCTGTTCATGGTGGCATTTGTTAAGGACAAAGAGTTTCACTGGTTCTTTGCTAAAGGGTGCGTGTTGCTTCATATTGCCATGGCAATTTGGAGGGTTTACTTTGAGAGGCAGCTTGAAATGCTCGGCCATAATTGGCTAAGGCAGGTTGTTGGAGACGTTGTGTTGGCGCTTTCTTGGGTATCCTTTCTTGTGTATTCTTGGAGGGAGAAATATGACTAATCTCAGTGGAATTCAAAAATGTCTCTTTGATATGAACAAATACTTTATATGTTATAGCTTAATGGCATATCGAAATTTGTCTTCCTGATCAGCCTGGCTATATTTTCGGAGGCATTGAAGAATGAGACTGAAGAATGGTGTAGAATTTCGGGTTTTATTCCGTATAGAATGTGTGTTGAGGGGTGAAAAGGCAGAATAAGTCGAATATCAGGTTGGTAATTTCGTGTGAAAACTGGTTGAGATCTTGAATATGCTTGCACTGAGGAAAAATCAGGATCAGGTGCCTTGAATCTGAGGTTAGCAACTTTGGCAGATATTTTGGCCGGAGCATAGGAGACACGGATACTTTTTCTTCTTGTTTTAGATATGAACTTATGCTCTTTTTGCCTTGTTTTAGTTGTCAATTCTCATCCTTGTAAATTCTTTTCAAAGCACAATGAAAGATATGATTTCCAGCTGTTTGCTCCCACTCTTACTTCCTTGGCTGTATCTACTGGTTATGTCACTGATGTAACATTGGAGGGATGCTTTGAAATGCTTTTTCCTTTGCCTTCAGCTATACGGTATTTTACACATATGATCAAGTGCAAAACAGAAAAATGTTGGATCACTCTTATCTGTGAATGATCTCTGAATGGCTTCTTATATATGCTAAAAGAGACATGCTTTTTTCATCAATATATGGACTTGCATTCTGATTGCCAGTCCCGACAAGAAATGTTAAGTTTTTTAGGGCGGTAAATCTCTTTCTTTTGATGCTATATCTTCCATGTTTTGTGGCATACCGCTTATTTTCCCTTTATTGTTAGTTGTGAATTGTGATGATGTAAGAATCCAAACTTGCCTCATTGGTTCCCCCCTGTGCACAATCATATCCCTGGAAATAAGTTGTGTTTATATCTGCTTGCCTGTTCCAGGGGTTGATGTGGAAGATGGTCTATAATATCCTAGGCCATAAATATGATCTCTAAAACTTCATTGAGCAACATTACAATTTAGCAAATAGACATTAGTTCAGTGAAGATTATTGTTCAAAGGACAAGAAGCAGTTGAACACGGAAGAGTCGATTCAAGCAAAACCTAGTCCTGAAAATTGTATAGAACTAGATGGATGTACACTTGGCAATTATGTCTTGTATCGATGTCATGCCAAAAAGCTTACTTACTCAAAAGTACAGGCCGGTGAAGAGAAATGCTTCGATTTTGTCATTAGAATCATGTAGTGTCTTCATGAACTAGGGATCATAGGAGGTTGTGCAATCTTTTGTTGTTGCTCTTGAGTATTGAAGTCCGGGAAATGGTTGCTTTAATCTCCCTGGACTCCCCTGCTTTCGTTATAGCTAACTTCATTCCATTTTGTTCATTTGATCTGGTTGTTGAGGATTGATGTATAAACTGCTCTCTTTTCCAAGGGAGAAGATTTGTTGAAATACCCCGAAATATGTCTTTGCTGTTGATATTTAGGGCATTGTTGTACATGAAGAAACTGTATTCTCGGTTTTCGCATCTTAAAGCAGTTCAAGGACTTCGTGATGTTTGAGACCTACTGATACGATTCTCATTCGATTTATTGCATAGCCTAAACTATTTAGAATCAGACATGGCAGATTCCAAAGCTATTCTGGAGTTGAGTAATCAGCAACCCGAAAAATGGAAAAGGGTTACGGGCGAAAACAATTTGGAATAAGAAGGGAGGGAAAGAAAGGAGAACCAAGGTATCAAGAAGCATGCAAAGGGACACATCCTGAATGAGACTGCACGGTCCGGTTTGGCCTTTCAGTGAAAAGAAATGGGACTGATTAGGATCGCTTCCCCATTCAAAAAGTTGATAAAAAAGAAATTATTTTACTCCGTCCGTCCCATTTTGATAGTACTAATTTTAGGCTTTGACATTTTTTAGGATACGACATGAAAGATAAAAAACAACAACTTACCATTGGTTGTTAAGTACTTTCATTTTCAAAATTGCAGAGAGGACAAGCGAAAGGGTTCCAATATTTTTGACCTTTTCCTTCTCATTGTTCCTTGTCTTTTGGTCTCGCCTCTACTAAAATCGTCGGTGATAAGAAAACAGATTGACAAATATGATAGACAAATATGACTTTGCGACCTTCTCAAAAAACCCAGAAAATAGATGAATCTCGGGACCATTAAAATCAGTCCCAAATGACCCAACATTAGAGTTGTAGGTTAAAGAATCAGATGATAACAAAATGCTAACCTAAAAAACCATTTTAAAGAGGAAAATATTTTCACCGAAAAGTGACAGCCTAGATGGCGAGGGTGAGTGGGGGCTTAAGTGCTCCTCCCAACAATCCGACAAAGGTTCGAGTCCCGCCAACTGCAGGACTAGCATGGAGGGCCCTTTGTCCATCTAGTACTTAGGTGGTGCTGTGGTGACGACATGTCCTCCCGGGGACAATAGCTATGGCTCGAACGGGAGATTCCACAGCGGGTCGGGAGCCCCTATGGTCATGCCAAGGGTTGCTATGCTGGTTTTCCCCTCCCACCTTTTTTGCCATAACGGTTTACCAAAAACTAACTTTTTATCCACCAAGTTTTTCAAAAATTTCGCATTTCCAAAAACTGTTTAAAAAACTTTTTCCAAAATTAGTTTTTTTTTTCACTCGAAAAACTATTTTCAATAAAAAAATTTCAAAAACAAATCTCTTCAATACTTTTTGTTTATAAGATGTTTTTTAAAAATGAAACACGATTTAATTTTTTAGAAAAATGTTTTTAACTCTATTTTTTTATAATGATTTTTTGTGGTGGAGAATATATACAAGGGTATTACGGTTATTTTATGTAAAAGTAAAACGATAACACCGTTAGCCTTAAAGCAATGGTAGAAGAGATAAAAACAAGGGAGAGAAGTGAAATTTCAGAAAGTATAAGGTCTCTGTATTTGTTAGCAACTCTCCCCCTGCGGAGAGTGAGGTTTGTTTGCGGCGCTGAAACGCGAGACGTAAACCTTAAACGCTGTCCATCCAAATTCCGTTCGACTGATCAACTCTTCCTCTTTGTTGATTTCTACCTATCTCTAAAGAATATACTTTCAAACCCCAAAATCAAATCAAACTGAACAACCCTAAAAAGGTACTGCTCTTTTATTGATAATCAGGCATTTAAGTATTTGCCATGCATTAGTACTCTTGGTTTTTGTTTCAACTCTATAAGAATGATTTGTACCCTCGTTGATGATGACTTATTCTTGTGAGTTTCTTTTGAGATCGTCTCTTTCGGTGCTAATGGTATATGGGTTTCGATTACCCAAAAAAATTTGGTACTCCTGTATGGGTTTTTCTTTTTTTTGCCTCCGAGGTTCTAATTGGGTCGTTAGTGGTGGGATTGTACCCAGATTAGTTGAGGTTCACGTAATCTGGACGTCTGGGTCATGAAATAATGGAACTGTATTCGTTGATTTGATCAAAGGAAATTGGTCACGGTCATATCTTGGATTGTCAAAGGTTTTAGCTTGTGTTGATTGTAGTCCTCAAGTTCCCCTTTTTATTTTGCGGAATTGTTTTTTATTTTATTTTTGGGTTTCATAGCATTCCTCTGTGATTGAACTTGGCTTCAGATAGAATTTTGAGGCTTTCTTCCCGATGGTTATCATTTTTCAATGGTATTTGATATCGTTTGAGAGAGAGAGAGAATTGTTTTGGTGATGGGGGCATGTTTCTTGTTTGTAAGATCAATTTAACGCTGATTTGATCTTTTGTACTTGCTAATTCAGTTACAGAAGACAGACTGACCAGTTGATAAAATCATAAAACATTGGATGAGTAAAATGTCTTTACCTGCTGGCATGAAGTGTAGTCTATCTGTTCACTTTCGTCCCTTAGTTGTACTAAAATGGTTGCAATTGTTTTAATAGTTCTACGTTGTTTCAGTGACTGACTAGTTTGTTAATATCAATTGCATCTTTAAGCTGCAAGTTTTTGGGTAATATGCATTATGGATTTATCTATCTATACAAAGAAAAGGTAGGCATGGAATTCTAAGTTTTGATGAATTTGTATAATTGAAAGGAAGTCGTATGAATTGGTGAGTCAATATATCTGCCCTTTTCTTTTCTGGCTACTTTATTTTATCATTTTTCTTTCTGGGTGGGGGGGGGGGGTTACGTCAGTTTTACTTATATCTGGCACTAGCATTCCCATGAGAATCCAATTCCTGTTATGGCGGAGAATTGTATGCAAGTACAAATATGGTTACAATTTTTGTTTGGTCAAGCCAATTTTTTTGAACTTTATTAGATTGTTGATGAAGAAGTATGAGCTTCTTAACTCCGATTGGTGGTGGCATAATTCCTTACTTTTTATGTAAATATGTTCTACGATTCTAGTTCCCATGAGAAGCAGGACTTTGTGCAGACGTTTTTCCATGTTATATTATTCTATGGTTGCAAATTTAGGTGTTGCACGCTTAAGTTTGAGTCTTTGACTACCTTATCGTTTACACTAGTTTTTTTTCCATCTTTTTTCACATTTAGAATGCTATCAATAGTGATTGGGTTTTCCTGATGCATTTTCTTATGGAACATAATATCCTACTCTATAGTTTCCCTTTCAGTTCTGGCTTCCATTGTTTTCTGAATGGTTGCATACTTCCATTGCACTATATTAACATGATCTTCATCGACTTTTCTGCATCTGCAGCATCTGTAATCTCTTTTATTCTCCAGGGACTCGTGAAAAATGAGTGAGCTGCCGATTCAGAATATATCCACTGCCTTGACTTTGTCAAAGGCGCCAAATAACCAAGGATCGGCTGTTGCTGGGCCAGATTCGAAGCCAAAGAAAAAAATCTGCTGCGCGTGCCCTGACACTAAGAAACTAAGAGACGAATGTGTTGTGGAGCATGGTGAAGATGCTTGTTCAAAATGGATTGAAGCCCATCTCAGATGTCTTCGTGCTGAAGGTTTCAAAGTTTGAAATTTGTGAGCATGGCAAACTCAAGAAGATGGGAGAGGATACAATTTTGTAACGCAACCTGTTTGTCTGATAATTGTTTATGGTCTAGGTTACATCTTTTCGGAAGTTTCAGAGATCAAGAAGTGCAGCTTCTCTTAACAGTTGTATGAAAACTTGTTTTGTTCCCTATTATTTCCTTTTAAGAAACTTATGGGGTGATTAACTCCGAGTACAAAATCATACTGGCGGAGCCAAATACATCGATGAGTTATGATAAGATTCCGTCAACTTTGTAAGGTAGTTGCCGTTCCATAATTTGTTGTGTTTCAACTATCAATTGGTGTATTGTTGCTGGCAATTTTTTTTAAGTGATCCCATAGGTCGAGGGACATGGCCATCATCCGCCAATTGTGTATTTGTCTGATAGTTCCTGGCTAGCTGCAAGTGGTTGTGTTTGGCCTCTGTTGACTGTTGATTTTAAGGTCAGTATGGTCCCGTGCTTTATCCGATATGAAAAGAGAGGATTGTTCTGCGTTTTCTATTCATTTTCAGACTTCAGTCGTTTAGTCACCTCACAGGGTTCCAGTATCTGATAGGGTTAGCTGCTTTATGATAATTCAAAAGCATCGTGAGCTGCATACTTCATAGAGATGTCTAAATATGTTTCATGACCTTATGGATCCTTATTTGAGTTCTATACTCCTTGTTTGTATCGTGAAGATACAATTGTTCAATGTGACTATACTGATGGTTCATGAATTTGGTTGGAATGTTCCCTCATAATTCAGTGTAGTTGCAGAGAATTTCAGACTAGAGGTTTGGTAACCCAGAAACCGAAAAAGGTGGATTATAAGGTCCTCATGTAAGCAGCCTCAGAACTTATCACAATTTTTTAGGGGGAATGCATAGTCTTGCTATATAAATTTTTTACTACCAACCCAACCATGATTATTCTTGTTTCGAATCAAGCGTTGCTAGAGAAACCTTTCAAACGAGAAATGAACTGTGCTTTCACTTTTGTGGATGAACTGCGTTTTCTTGAAGAAAGCCAGGGGCAGATTTCCAGATTACACACTAATAGTAGTCCATTTTATAAACGCACATGGTCACAGAGTGACCGTTACACAAACGAAAAGGAGAGACGACACATACACGATTGACACTCACATTTTACTCAGAGTTCAGAAACAACAACACGAACGAAATTGAAACACAAATTATTCACCACAACAACATTGTTATGGTACCCTCAGACACTTTAACACATCATATTAAGCTTATATGCTTAGTGACCGCATGTGCAGTTCACACAAGCGCAGCCAGTACCGCACTTGCACTTGCCATCATGCTCGGCTGCTGGAGCATCCATGACAAAGGTCTCGATGTAGCTGCAAACATAAGACATACATAATCGTTAGTCACGTGACCAGCATCATTTAGTTGTTCTGCTTTTGACATGAGATTTCAAAAGCATCTAATGGGTGGATATGTTTATGTTATTATGTAGTTAACTTTAGAAAAAAGTAGGAACTTGGATGAGATAGAAACTTGGATGCGATGCTCATTAATGGAATTTGTATGCTTTCAGAAGAGCTCATAGAGTATGTTGGATCTATTCTTATTTGCTTTTCATCTCTTTCTTTGTTACACCACTATCAGATTTTTTGTTGAAGTCCAGTTTAAGAACACCCTATGTTTGCAGTTGTTGACTTCTTTAATTCATGATTTTGTGTTGCCTTGCAAAAGCTTCCGAAAGACAGCTATCTATTATGTTAGATATTTTGTTGAATCCATTTCTTAGTTAATTTCCTTTTGGTAATGAAGAGTGTCCCAATGAACCGGACTAATCTTTCCAGCCCCTCTCACAGTCCTTTCCACGTGTTTGCATGAGGTGAGGTGGCCCATGGACAAATGGCTATCTAGGGGAATCGACCCTTGGCGTGGTAAGACCCGCCGAGGTAAAGTCGATTACCCACTGCGACAACCCCTTACCCAATCGATTGTGTTACAACAAAAAGTGTAAGCTTTTTTAGGGAACGGACTCTAACACAGTTTTATGTTAATGATCTAGGTTTCCCAGGTAAATTGATTTTATCTCTTGCAATGATATATAGTTCTTGAACTACAAAGGTACCTCTCAGTCTCAATGACAATGCTGTTTCCCTTCTTCCTGCAAATACAAGATCATATACAACTTAATTAACCTTGTAAAAAAACAACATAGCAGTACCAGATATACTCATAAAGTATATTTACTGGTACAACAAAAAAGCGCTGAGGGCGAACCCTGTACACTTATATGGCCAAAGGATTTGGCCATGTTATACCGGACTATTAGGCGCATGATCCGTAGCCGTAGGCATGTAAAAAATCTCGTATGAATGAAAAAGAGCAACGATCCGTTAAATAACTATTTGTGGGAGACACAATATTATTGCAAGAATAGGATTAGTGATCAAAACATATTAGCATCACCAATATGTCTAGAAGACCATATACAGCATGAGATCCCAGAACGCATCAGCGTGCTGTGTGCTACAAAGTTTTTTTTTTAGAGCCGGATGTCTGGGCTAACTTGTTACAAAGATTTTTAAGAACAACTCTATATTGGTTAAGTAATAAGCAATCTTTGTCGAATTGTTAACACTAGGGTAAGGTTTTTGACATGTCTAGACGTTGCATGTGCAATTAGCAAGTTATATGCATAGGACATATAAATTGCACGGATGACCATGCAACTACGAAAAGTAGTGCTGTCATTTTACAACTTAATATGCAAGTTTCATTTTACGTTCGATACTCGTACCCGATTCTACGTAACGAAGAGATGGATGGAGAAATACTTACGTGCACTGGCTTTTGTCAGCGCAATCGCAGTTACCGCACTTGTCCGACATGATGAGTGAGAAAAAAGAGAGAGATCGAAATGGAAATTTGCAGAGGAATTTTGTGTAGCTCGGGTATGAATGGTTATGTCTCAAATGCTCTTTGCTATGGTCTCTATTTATAGGAGGAGGAAGGCAGTGAAGCAATGGCTACAAATGGAGTGGGTGTGGGTTCCCACAGGACAAAAGCCATGAGAGGAGCACACGCCTCTGTGGAAAAGTCTCAAAAGGGAATCTCAATTATGGAGGGGCTTGGCCTTCTATCCTCCTCTCATGTCTACTTCATTTCTCTTCATTGGAACAGACCATTCATTTAATTTGTAACTTTATATGTTTCTCTAAATTTTGTGGGGTTTGATTTTGCTGCTCTACTTGTTTTTCTCAATCAAAATGTGGAGGGGTCGGTCAAGCGTAGCAGCTCTTCCTGAACATCTCCATAGAGGCTCAGAGACCTTTGTTTGGTTGCCTTCTTAAAAAATCTCTCTCTAACAGTTTTTACTGTTTTGTCATCCGTATTTTGTAGTCTTTAACAATTTTTTTATGGAGTAATTTTTTATTCATTTTTTTAGTTTTTGGATGTATATCGTGTAACTGTATTAAAAAAGTAAAACAAAATTTGTTAAAATATTAAAAATTGACGAAAGATGAAAAGTTACACAACTCTAAACAAAAACTTATCTCAAAACTGATAACTAAACGAAGCAACATGTGTTCCGCCCCACGGGAGGCAAACGGTCAGTTGGCAGGAACTAGAGGAAAATGTCGAGGGACAACTGTAGCAGACCACCAAACTCTAGGAGTAGGGCTACAAATGAACTGAGTTGCTCGAAAGCAGCTTGTGTCTCGGCTCGTTAAGGTAAGGCTCAGGCCGCTCAGCTCAGCTCAACTCATTTAGTAATCGAGCTGAGCTCACAAAAGCTCGGCTCGTTTATATAGGCTCAGCTTCTTTAAGGAAATTACTTTGATTCGACTCGTTAAGGAATCGGCTCGTTTACGAACGAACTAAGCTCAAGCTCAATATTTAGCTTGTTTACTAAACGAACTCAAACTCTATAAAACTCGACACGTTTATCCCCTATCCGGAAGAAACCACTGACCACCGCGTGATTTTGCTACATAATGAAAGGGAACCAAAGAAAGAGATATTACAGTTGAATTGGATGATTATACTTCAACCAAAAGAAAATTGCCGACCTTACTTTTTTTGTGAACAGCAAGTTTTGCTGGCTTTTGAAGTGATTTAACGTCTTAGGGGTGTTCCACTAAGATTAGTTTTTTGGTTTTTTATGTGAGAGCTCGTAATACGCGTTTGACTTTTGTGGTTTTTGTGGTTTTTTATGTGATGTATTGTGAGGGGATGACCTGTCTTGAAAAGCGCAATAAGCTGGCTTTTGGTTTTTTGAGTTAGCGGAACGGGACCTTAATCTTTTTGACATTTTGCAATGAATGGTTGTGATAAGAGGAATAACACATCACGTTACTGTTGAATAGGATGAGTACGGAAATTCCTTGCACGTCTCAGTCCCTTTCTTTTTTTTGAATTAGCAAAAAAGGTGGGGGCAACCAACGTAACAATCCCCTTTGGATGTGACCACAGGGTCTCCCGACCCGCTGTGGAAATAGCACCACCACCTAGGTACAAGATGGTATGTGGCACGAACAACTCCATAAAGACATGCCATGGGCAAGATTTAAAATCAAGTCATGTATGAGGAATGGGATACGCCTTACCATCTAGACTACCACCTTCAATGATGCACATCTCAGTCCTCGTTCCACCCTTTTTTAGAAATACAAAAAATTGGCAACTGCAATTTTTCGCAAATAGTTGCATGCACTCACACACATAGCTCTTGAAGTTAGTGCTATTGAAAATCGGTTTAGAGTTATTGCACACGCTTAAAAAGCCAACTTAGCCTAACTATGTAATCTTAAATATCAATCTCAAATCCTTACAGACGCGGGTTGTGTTGGATGTCACAGACGAGCTAGCGAGCTGGTATGCACCCCTTCGTAAGGTCCAAGGACTCCTAAGATATACACCGCAACTTGCCCAAGCCAGTGCTTCATAGATTATCTGAATGAAAATGAGGTCCTCCACTTCAATAGTTCTATGATATACTACTTTTTGTCCAATTTAGGGCTTTCAGACGAGGCCAAACAGAAGCTCCTTTGGTGGCTAGTGGAGACCTTTGCTTCTGCATTTAGCCAAACCCATCAAAATTCAAATGGGTTTTTGTCAAATAAAGCATAGCCTTACACACACATTTCCATCTTTTTATCTACAAAGGAGCAGCTAAATCATGGCAGTCGTCTTCATCTCCCTTCGGACCCTCCTCGCTTTCTGTCACAGACAAGTCGAGATCAATGCTTTGTTTGATTGCACAAAAATCTGAATTCTAGCCAACCCATTTGGCTAGCGGAAGGGGTAATCATGATGAAATTCAGCAACAATATATTGACCAAATGCAACTTACAGTACACAAATACAAATCAATCTAGGCCATCTTTCGGGAAGGAAAAAAAATCAACGAAGGGATGTTTCAAATTCGCAAAACTATATCACTTTCACCTTCTTGGCCAAAACTTGTACAAATCATATAGAAATGAAAAATAAGTTATCCTCGAATTTGGGAGAGTTGTAGATGATCTAATCTAGTCCCGGACATTACTACATGCAAAAGCCGCGTGTATGCTCAGCAAAGGTGTCAATCAAGCAAATCCTAAACCTCGGTTTGTGTAGGGCTGTAAACCTTGACGAATCATGATGATAAGCAAACTTCCCTGCTAATACCGAACTACATCCTGAAGGCAATCGTAGAAATGAGCGATTTTGATCTTCTCTTTGCCCGAGTAAATGGCTTCTGCTCCCCCACCTTGTTCTCCTTGAGCAGCCATTTCAACCACCATGTAGAGCTTCTTGATTGGCATCTATAGTACCAGATCAAACAATCAAGAGTTAGAAACCTAATCATGTTATGCAAAAATAGCCAATGCATGTTTTATTTAGCTGAAATAACCTTATCCTTCTTTTGACCATCATCAGTAAAACGGAAAAAGATTTGAAAAAGAAATAGGGCGGAGGGAAAATAGAACTTGGAAGCTTACGTCATTCAAGGCCTCAGCAGCAGCGTCAACATCATCCTCAGAGAAAACATTAAGCCGGTGCAGTACCTGCAGGGAACAAAATGAAATATGATTGAACTCGGAAATGAAACATGAGTGGCAGATCTTCATACGTGTAAATTAACAGATTGCATCGAGTTCTACTGTTACATAGGCAGTTTGCAACTAAACAATGAAATGAAAAGAAAAATGGAAGAGAAAATGAGTGCTTATTTTAACGAACTTGATTATTGGTATTAGGAATCAAGAACTTGTGTTCCCAAAGAAAAACACAATTCAGGAGCAATCCCCAACCAGAAAAAAGTTGATAGTGAACTATACTAGACTATCGTCGTGCGATTCAGAACCATAAGAAACCTGAACTTCATCATGCCTATCTTTGAACGCCCATTGTTAACAGCAAACCTATTTTAGCATGTACTCATGCGAAAGATTTAAGAGACCTTCTTTCCCAGACAAACACAGGGACAAAATTCGGAGTATCCAGAAAAGGACATCATGTACTTGCTAAGACCATAATAGGTGGGTGATTATGAGTTTCAGACTCTCCAAAATTGTTTGTTCAAAGCAAATTGCGGAAAAGACAGGGTCGTTCTATCAGCCAGCATCTATCTTCCTTTTCCAAGATGACTAGGCACCCCTCTGATGCGAAACCACTAAATAACCACCCCCAAAACCACCCAGAAACAACAATTATCAAGTCAAGATGTTGCAGCAGGAATTAAATACAAGAACTATGGGTTTACTGTAGGTTGCAAACTTGCAATGACAACCAATGGTTCGGCAAGCCATTACAATACCATCCTCGATTGTTTTATATGCTCACATTAAACTTTCTGGTATCAACCAAGAAAAAGTCCCGACTATAATGCAAAGACAAACAAGTTCACACGAGAAAACATGGCGACGAGGTCAGAATCCCCGCTGTGAGAGTGAGAATGGTGATTTACCTTTCTAGCATCTTCCGTCTTCAGGGTTGGAACATGGTATGTGACAGAAAAGGCATCACAAAGCCCAATTGAATCCAAGAAAGATACCTCACTCGTAGTACCAATCACAAGAACATTTTTCCCCTGAAAGTTTTTATGGACAAAATAAGAGAATTTAAAAAATGAAAATTAATCAAAATAAGTGAACACAAACACAGACAATGTTTCGACTAGCTGAAGCCGTTGAATTCATCACCCGAAAATCCAAGGAAAAACTAAGCTAAGAAAATCCAACTAAGGAAAAACTATGCTAACATAACAGTAAAGTACCGCAAATAAAGCACATGCAACTCCTTTTGAGACTGAACTTCAGTACTCAGTAAGAGGACAATGGTCTTCAATGACGAAAAATGCTTACAAGGAAGATAAGAGGATAAAAAAAGAGCATTAGTAAAAGTAGTCAACAGCTGGTAAAGGTAATCATCTGCATGGATGGCTAAAAGTCTATCCACGCTTGAAGACAGAAGGCTGTGTGGTACTCTGGTACCTTCAGTTTCCTTTTGTCAGCAGGAACTCCCAAGGAAATTTAAGTATCTTTTGATGTTTTTGTTTTACCACTTCGGTAGAATATCTTTTCCCCTGTAATTCAGCTCTCTCTTCCCCAATTAAGTTCTCTCTGCGACAGAAAAGGTTGGCCCAGAAAAAAAAACCTTCAGTTTTACTTAATTGTTTTTGAAAGATAACATGTGATGACCATTTTGCATCCATATCATCCGGAGAATTGAATACTTTTTAACTCTTCAGAAAATTTTGACACTGCAATTTTTAGTTTCCAGATATAAGACGAGCAAGTTTAACGTGTTTACGTATGAAAAGCTCATCCCTGCTCAATAGTTGATATAAACTCTAACAGAATGCCATGTGTAGAGAGAAATTATCTTAAGAGGGCCAGCCAATACAGATGCTAACTTATTCAGTCACAAGGATGTGCGTGAAATCTGCGAAATGCAATCATGTTAGGGACCGCAAAAAAATGCTCGTGTTGGGGTATCAAGCAACCAAATATATGTTCAACAAGAAAACTGCAACAAAGCAATGTTAATATCTCATCCAAGAGGAAAATGGCTGGAGAAACCTTGGGAGGAAGCCTTTTGAGAAGAACCAACAATGTCTGAGATATTAAATTAGAAAACCGAGGTCCAATTGCAACATACTCCAGTAGCCTGCACTAACAAATGCCAAATGCACTGATTACCAACAGAATGAAAGGACAAACATAATAAAATAATCATAGATTTACAGAGCTAGAGTTACCTCTCAATGTCATCAAGAATGATAATGCTTAATGGCGACCGATAAGCATCTTCAAATACCTTGACAATTTGGGCACATTTACTGCTTTCACTAAGCCCAATCATTGTTTCAGCTGAGATCTACCATGAAGAAGAAAAAAAAAGTTGAAAAAATAATGTCAACTTGAATGACTAATGTCAGACTATAAGGATTACTTACAATCTTGACATATGGAAAATCACTGTCAATGCCAACAGTGGCCGCCATTGTACTCTTACCA
The DNA here is from genome assembly GCA_036023075.1 of Gaultheria prostrata. NCBI lineage: Eukaryota > Viridiplantae > Streptophyta > Magnoliopsida > Ericales > Ericaceae > Gaultheria > Gaultheria prostrata. The sequence goes on from JAXBDA010000879.1 coordinate 27,592, forward strand.
CTGTCCAAAAAAGAAACGATTTTAGAAAAATGACCATTACCTGGTGAACTCAAGAAAGTAAGGTGCTTACCTGCCACTTGGACCTTCTAGAAGACAAGTAACCAGTGGGCTACCTTTGCTCACTCTTACTTGCTCAGCCAGTAGCATTGTTCTCTTATATATGTGCTCATGTCGTGCACCACAATCTACCATGCCATTGAGTCTGAAAATCTCGTTCAGTAGGTGAGAGGTGAATGAAGAGGTTAAAAAATCCAAATTGAGCAGCGTCAGAAATGATAAGCTGCTAATATTATTAATTATCGCAGCACCAAGTTTACATTGGCAAGCCCACAAGGCCACAACATTGGCTAAGAGCAAGAACGACAGGATATATAAATTGATTCTTAAAAGAAAGCATGTCATTTCCACATAATTTATCACCTAGTATTATATTGTAACAATCTCTAAGAAGGCATAAGCTATCCTTTTTGGATGGTTTGGGGGGCGGGAGGGAAGCAAAAAAGGCATCAGAGACGATATCTTAAACTATAAATGATGCGCACCTAAAAAATACCTAACATCACAAGGTTAGGTTAGTGACGCTGAGTCACTCAAAGTTTGTGAAGCTTAGTCATTTAAAAGGTCTATCGTCTGTATAGATGCACTAAAAGCTTCTAACACGCAAACTGTTACACGGTCTTGGTAAAACTCAACCCCAAAAGCTAGCTCATGAAGTGAGGGTGCCCTCACGCTTACATATTTCATATTACTTTGGTACCTAGGCGATGTGGAACTTCGCTTCACACATACCTATTCAACATTGCCTTGACTCTAGTTTGAGTATATAAACAAATCAGTAGAGCGTCGCAGACCCCCTTGTCAGACGTGGGAAAAAGAGATGAAGGCAAATGCAGGTAGCCAATGTAGCAATGTCATACATTTTCTATCATCCTATAAGGTATGAAAACAAAGCAAAATATAATACTAACAATAATAATTAGTAGGAATATAAGTATTGATTCTTGTGTCCACTCTAGAGCATATTAAAACATTAGGGCAAAGTACTCTGTTGACCTATTCCTAAGGAAAAAATTTGGGTACCTAATGGGTACCACGTGGCCGAGCCTACGTGGTACCCAAACGTTGCATTCAGACCGTCCAAAAGTGTATTGGCTGACCGAGATTAAAACACCCTCTCTCTCCTCACACTCTCTTTTCTTTCTCTCTCCTTTTTCTCTCTCCAAATCTGAACCGCCCAAAGCCAAAATGGACGGCTTAAATGCGCCGAGGGGATACCACGTGGTACCCTCCCGGCCCTGAAAATTTGCTCGTTCCTAAGGCTACATGTGTCAAAAATCCATGGTAAATTCAGAATTCAAGAATCAGAAACATTTACAAAGTATTCATTTTAAAGCACTTTGTGGGTACAAAAACACTGAAACTCCATTACGGTAATTAAAACTATCTGAGCAAGGTGGGTCAAGACTTAAAGCTATATAATGAATATAGAATAACAAGAATGGAAATAAGTTAAAGCTAGATAAACTAGTCTTACCTGCAGCGTTCAAGGTCATCAGTGGAAGCTCCAAATGCTGGTCTAACTTCATAAAGGGCATTCAAAAAGTCGTCCATTGTGACTTTTATGCTCTCCTCATCCACTGGCTTTGTTAGGTCGTCCATGCTTAATTGCCGATTTAAAGCAAATGATACTGCACTTTTTGCAACACCTTCAAGCTCTGCACCACTATAATTCTTTGTCCGAGCAGCTGCACTCACAAACCAAGAAAAGATAGGAAATTTTACCATACATGCTCTTTCAGCAGAAAAATCTACTACTTCGCAGAAATATTGAGCCGAATGCACTCAAATCCATCTCTGTACTACGCATAGTAACAACTGCAGAGAACCATTTTTAACCGCATTTTAAAAAGCAATAAAAAATTCAAAACACTAAATCCACTTTAATCTGCACCTTCTATAACAGTCTCACTCACATATGTCACAAGAGAAAGGAAACAAGATCTGTTAGTTTTCATAGGTAGAACTTAATATTCTATCACCGTCAATTCTCGACTCCATACAACTAGAAGTCAAACACAAAAAGGAAGGGGTAACAATCAAACTTCAAAAAAGAAGAGGTTGGAGGGGGATCGAGAAACATAAATAACAAAATTAAAGTGGATTTAGTGTTTTGAATTTTTTATTGCTTAAACAATTTGCTGAAATTAATAGCATACTGAAGTTCTGATCAAAAAAGGAAAAGAAAAGAAATGGCCCACTGAAGTTGCAACAGGTAACTGCACTGGATTTTACGCTAGTTAATTTTTCGTTAATTCTGCCTCTATTTTTGCTTATTGAGTTCATTTTATTACATTCCACAGTAGTACAGAAAGGCTTACTGAACACTCTAATAGAAATACACAATGCCCAACTCCATGAATGTACTAGACAACAGATTTAACATATCTAACAAGCAACATTATCATTCTTTTATCGGAGTGTGAACCTTTTATTACTACTTTAAATATTCTTTTATAAAAACATGTAAATGCCTGGCCATCAGTAGAAACTAATTGTTGCACAATGGCATGGCTAAAATGTCGTCTTCTGTTCCAAATAACACAGACTCTATGTTATGCCCAATTGAAATTCCTCACGGCAATACCAATACCAAAGGCCGATGTTTACGGCGAGCATTCTTTATACCAAGTTTCCCATTACCGACACATACTACTATCTGTTAGTGCCATTTACCTCATAAAGTTGAGTTAGAGCATGTAAACAAATTAGGAGATGGAAAAAGGTCCCTTTCCTCTCAAAGAAAACATATAAAAGTGAATGTACAGGTGCCTTGCCAAAGGTATAGCATTAGAAACACCTTTCAAAGGTTGGTAATTACATACTTCAAAAAAATTTATATAACAAACGTGTGGACAAAGAAAGGAAAAAATAAAAGAAGGCTTGAACAAATTCAATTACTTTGTGAGCATTTGCACTTGATTTTCTGGGATTCCATGTCTGGGATAGATAACTGTAATTGCTATGCACTTCCAACCAAAAAAAATACAACTCAAGTACTTGCAGATGTTCAGAAGAATTCAAATCAACAATATGTGGAAAAATCATCATGCCAATGTGAGAAGAGACAACTAAAGTGGAAATGGATACGAATAAAGAGAATTTATTATCACAACAACCAACTCACATACCCAGTTCGTGCAAGTTCACGTCCGGAGCAAGAAAAGAATTTTCTTTCATCTTATTTGTGTGAATCTGTAGAATTTGTAAACGACCATTCTCATCAGGAAGGCTTATCTCCACTTGGACTTCCAAACGTCCAGGCCTGAAAAGCAAAGATTCAAGCTTATAAAGCATGAAAATGTGAGTGCATATGGGTTGGGAGAGGAAGAGAAATAATGTAGGGCCAGATCGAAGAGAAATGTTCTTGAGAAGTCACCTCATAAGTGCTTCATCAAGTAAGTCCTTCCTGTTGGTCATCCCAATCAGCAGCACATTGTTCAGAGACTCAACACCATCTATCTAATAGCAAGCAATTTCCCATCAGTCACAATTGATTATTATTGTGGTTTAACTTAACAACTCTGTGAAATCTTCCCATTAATTCTGCAGATAAGTTGGGAAACAGTTAAACCAACCTTTGTCAGGAGCTGGTTAACAATGCTATCATGAACTCCAGTACCATCTCTAGTTGAACCTCTTGACTGCAATCGCAAAGCAAAGAACAAATTGCATAACCAAATAAACAAACTGTTGACAAATGGGCATCAATAGCCATGATAGTTATTATAAGCAATCGAAGGAAGGAGAATGGGAAACTGATAGCTGGACACAGGTTGCCGATTTGTTCCAGGACAGCTGATACAAATTGGAAAGACATGTTCTAGGGGCACAGGGCCATTCCAATTGTCATGCCAGAATAGTGTCATTTACAGGGGATTTGTAATAATAGCAAGACTGTGAAATTCCTAACAGATAAAGAGTCAAACAAATAAAGAGTCAAATACAAAGTTATCCAATGCTCCAATAAATTATTACCATTGAAAACTTACTCTCTTTAATAAACCTTGAGTCTAAATCAAGAAGCCTTTGGTTAATACTTAACACAGACTCGGCAAGAATTTTTCCGAATTGCAATACAGAGATTTGAAGTAACAAGAAAATATGACTTCATACTGACAAGATAAGCTAATGATACTGAACTAAGTTTGCAGGTTGACTGATAAAACATTAAAAGCTAGTTGTTGGCTAACCCAATTTCTCGACGTGTGAATGTTCATGAGACTTATCAATTGTTACATAAGCTCTCAAAAGTGCTGTCACTGATATACTGTGAAGACTGGAGAGCTCATACCTTACAGATAGCATCAATTTCATCAAATATGATAACATGCAAGTCGCTTTGATCCCCTGAGAACAAGAAATGAAAGCCATAGAAGTAAGAGGGAATGACAAAGAAGAGAGAATGACAAAGAAGTAAGAGCAAATGACCAGAAGTAAATTTTCCAAGCCAACTCTCTTACCCCGAGTTCTCTGGTCCTGTTCAGCATCAGCAAATAAATCCCTCACATTCTTCTCAGTTTCACCGACAAATTTGCTCAACACTTCAGGCCCATTGACGATCTAGAGTATCACAAATACCAGTGAGCTATTATTATCAAATTAGACAGACAACTAGCTATTAACAACATATTTCAAAAAGAATTGAATCATATTGAATAAGCTTTGAAACCATCAGACTAAATAAGTGGTCATCAACAAGGAGAACATCAATGCATCTGCATTGTGGCATGCAGCAACTTGACTTCAACTTGCTACTCAAATAAACAAACACCAAATAACTTCTCAAACGTACCTTTGGTTCCTTTCCATTTAACATTTTCCCAATCTGGCGAGCCATTAAAGTCTTCCCCGTACCAGGAGGCCCATAAAGCAGCATTCCCTTCACATGCTTGATACCCAACCTAAAACAAAATTTTGTTTCCATGACAAAAACACGTTACTAATTGCCTTGACTATGTATAAAAAAAAGAAAAAAGAAAAGAAGAAGGCTGGATTATCATGAAATAATAGATGAAGAAAACATTACTTATTAGTCACATGCGGCGGAAAAACTCTCGAGGCGAAAGCTCTTCGAAATATATCTGCAAACTCTGCACTTAAACCACCTATACCTAGTGATTCAAGATTAAATTCTTTCTGCCTAAAGATGTTACTGCTAGCAGCTTCACGCTGGTTGACAATCTGCAAAAAAAAGTCGGGTTGTATATGATGAAGCGGTATTATTCAAACCAGTCATTGCAGACAAAACAAAAAAGGGAAACAAGCCAGGTATGCAAGCACACAAGCATCAGCAAGTCTATTATTCTAGTTGAATGTGAATCACGTGTATTGCAAGGAAGACGAAGTAGTAACCTTTATTCCAGTGGCATTTGAAGCTTCAAAGACAATATATGTCTCAGTTGAAATCATCCCTCTTTCGATACCTTTTGATTTTTCTTGCCCCTCTACAACAGCCTGACTAACAGTGGAAATAAAACCATTGCCATGATACTCGAATGTCACCTTCTGTCCTGTTGTCATAATCTGGATTACAAAGTAGGCCTCATAAGTCAATTTCCAAAAAGTATAACCGGAATAGAATAAAAGAAACTAAATACCGCATATCAATCAAAGAACCAACCCCATATAAATCGAAATACTGCATATCTATCAATGTTCAATTTCCCTTTTTTCCCTTTGACGTTAGCCTTACAGGAAGATTGCATCCAATTTTCCACTTAGTTACAAAACACACATTAGTACTCTAGTTATAACTTATAAAGAGTTAGGTCACACCGTGTTTGCATCAAGCAGGCAACTTAGGTTTCCATTCAATAAAATAATACATCATACAGTGGATGCAATACAGGGAACATTAACTAAATGATTTACAATGAGACTAATTTTACCATAGAGTGGCCTATTGGTCAGATTACCTTTACCATAAAGTGGCCTCCACACAACAGAAAGCTTACCAATACAGAAGGGGATAGGGGGGACAAGGAAACCAACATGCAGCTCTTACCTGGTTGATAAATCTCTTCCGAAGCTGCTGAGTCAACAAAACAGCATCAACCTGCCAAACAAAGCTATCCAGTTACTCCTTGGGCAAATAGCACAATTAAGGCAACACGAGTAATTCATTTCCAGTCATAAACAAGGTAACCAAGTGAGTCAAATTGCTTTCAACTATCGGAGAAGTATCAATACAAGTAGTGCATTACAAGCATTTAAAAAAAAACACCTACCTGCTCATCTTTTGCTCCTTTCTTTACAAACTCTAATTCAAGAGTAAGCAGTGCAAGGTTGAAGTCATCAGGTGGAACAAATCTAGATGGATTAACGCCACAAAACATTTAAAATTAGGGGGATAAAAGAAACAAGGATCAATAATTCTTTGCTTAGACTACAGAAAAAGAAAATCAGTGGATACTTGAGAATCTAATATCATCAACCTGCTCACGGCTACTGTGTCCCCAGTAGAGACCTTTGCATGTCGACGATGGATTGCGTTAAGGGCAATGTTGCCATTAGGTATGCTTTCATGTGCTGTAAATTTTTGTTAAGGCTACAATACTCTGCAACCCATCCAAGGACATTCTAAACGAGAAGGGCATCAATACCTAATTTGTGTAACACAGTGCCAGTCAATATGGTATGGCACCTAGTTTATAACATAGAAGCATCCATCTTCATGGACCAATTGGAAATGCATAATGTGCAACTACAAACATGTGAAATTAAACACCTTGATTTTCACAATACTAGGATGCATGGAAATGCCTACTAAGGCGCATTGCATGTATTTCCACAGGTGTCTTACACCAACTAGTTGGATGTGCACCAACACGTGCAGACACACATGGGGTGTGTCCCCGGCTTTGACATATTAACGCAAATCTAAGGTAAAGGTAAAAACAAAAATGATACAAGTCTTACAAGCATAAATCCCAGCTCTAGAGAATCTAGTCCTCTCAATAGAAAATTGGACACACCAAACACAATTAATCAATTCCATAAATTCAACACAGGTTCATGGAACTTATAATATAAATCCACTTATAAGTTTGAGCTGTAGACCCAACCACGTCTGTGAGTTGAGAAAATGACCGGGTCTCTAACACTAATCCTCCGAGTTTAACAAGTTCAGCAAAAGCACTGCTTTTGTGGTAAACCTAATCAAAGTAAGCAAAAGCACTGCTTTTGTGGTAAACCTAATCAAAGTAATCTCTCACTAAAAATTAAAGGAAGTAACAAATCCCCACAGTCATTTTTCTATCGGAAGTAGGGCTGATAAACGAACCTAACGAGCCGAAAAGTTGATTGTTCAAGCTTGATTTGAAAACTCAGCAAGCTTAAAAAATAAGTTTGAGCTTGGCTTGTTTATCAAATGAACTGCTCCCAACCGAGCTTTAGTGGAGCCAATCATGAACTGATCTCGAGTAGCTTGAATTTTTTAAATATCATAAGTCAAATGTTCCAAGCAGTAGTTTGTAGTTTGTTCGACTTGGCTTGAAAGACGTTCAAGCTTGGTTTGTTACGTACTAAACAGATCTCAAACGAGCTTTCAATAAGCGAATCAGACAACACTAGCTCCATTTGTTTATCAGCCCCAGTTGACAGTGTTGTAAATTCGTCAAACTAATACTATTGTTTTGGCTTTTTCGGTGAAAAGATAAACCAAGCATGGATCGTTGACAACTCACTCGCCAAGATGAAAAGGTCTAATTTCACTAATGCATCAAAAAAACAGAGTGAAGCAAGATACAAAATCAAATTCCACACCGATCGAATTCCAAGCTAGAACAATTCGAACACGGATACTTATAGGACTAAAGAATATGATACTGATAAACCAAATTGCCAAGGACAGCAGAAAGCTCTACTTATAGTAGATTTTAATCAAAATAATATCCCCCACTAAAAAACTAAAGGAATGCAACAAATCCCAACCGTCATTTTTCAGGTCGGAAGTGTTGTAAATACTTGAAGCCAGAGTCACATAATGCGTGTGCCCGTGCGTGAGCGGGAGCATGAGCGCAACTGAACGCATCTTTCAAATACATTCCGAACTACTAAAATTGCCCAGAGCAAGAGCGCGACTGCATAGCTAGGATTGAGAGCCGTAGCAAAGTGTACAGCTTATGTGACTAAGCATCAAAACTACTGGCTAACAAGAAACCGTCTAATTTCTATAACGCATCGAAAAACAAAGTGAAACAAGATATACCAAATCAAATTCCACACCGATCGAAGACCGAGGTAAAACAATTCAAAATGAGTCATGATTAAAGGATATGATACTGATAAGACAAACGAATCGGCGACGAGAGCGAAGGCCAGGTTCGATCCAGCGACGGAGAAGCTGCGGAGATCTGAGGGGGAGCAGTAGGCGAAGTTGGTGTACGCAAGATCTTTCGCCGGAGTGTTGGTCACGATCATCGTCGTCTTCGATCCGAAGCCTGATGATCTCCCCGCCATTTCTGGTTACTGGAAGATCGAAGAGAGGTCAATTTTTTTTTTTTGGTGGTTTGTTTGATTTGGTTCGAAGGAATTGAGATGGCGGTGAGTTTACTGAAGGTGGGGATGCTGCTGGGCATGGCAGAAACGCTGCCGTTTTGTGGGAGCCCAAGGGGGTTTGCCAAATGCAATTTTATGGGACCCACAGAATCGATCCGATCCGTTAAATAATTTTAAAATAATTATTTAAGTGGTCTTAAAAAAACCTAGGCCCATTGGATATTTTTACGTAATTGATCTAATTCGTTTCATTTTCATTCAGAATTCAGGATCATGTAGTTTGAAACAATCTTCAATAAAAGTTATACAATTTTACACTAAGTAACTCATTGATCTGAACCATAGGTGTTGTAGGGCTTCTTCAGTAAAAAAATTATCTTGATCGGACATCAATAGGTATAAAAAAAACTCGTATTTTTAGTTTTTGGATACCTATCGATGTCCGAACATAATAATTTTTTTACTGGATGCTCTTCTCAAAAAGCTCTACAACACCTATGATTAAGATCAATGACTTACTTAGCGTAAAATTGTACTTCATCCGTCCCAAAATGTTTGGCACACATCCACTATTCACACCTCTCGAAAAGTCATCTATATTTTTTAAGATATAATGAATTATAGGAAGAGGATCTTATAATGGCTCCCTTACATAGCTTACGTAAGGGATTTTTCGTTCGAGATTGAATTTCGACGATCCGAACCGTTAGATGCGTTTAGAATGTGTTTTTAAGGTCCACCGTGAGGATTCGTAAAAAAAAATATCCGGAAGGGCTTGATCCGAGCATTTTTCGATAAAAACGTTATATATAGCGTTTTTTCAAAAACTGATCAGATCAAGCCCTTCCGCGTATTTTTTTACGAATCCTCGCGTTGGACTTTAAAAACATGTTTTAAACACATCTAACGGTTCGGATCGTCTCGGATCGTTGAAATTCAATCTCGAACGAAAAATCCCTTACATAAGCTATGTAAGGGAGCCCTTATAAGATCCTCTTCCATGAATTATATATGCAATATGGATCTTGTTTGATAGATTTTGCTTAGTTTTATCAAACACAATTTTTAAAATCGTAAAAAATAGTATAAAATACAAAATAAAGATGATTTTTTGAGAGGTGTGAATAGTATTTTTTGCCAAACATTTTTGGACGGAGGGAGTATAACTTTTCTCGAAGATACTTCAAACCATGTAACTTTATGCTAAACATTTATTCAAGGATTAATTATTTGTTTTTTTTTTTACATTTATGACAACGTTGTCGATGAAAACAGTGATATGGACTCAATGGCTTTGTCCAATGCGTTCTTTGCTCTTTCTTCGGCGAACGCCAAATTTTTTAATATTGAAGCACAAGTTTCTGGTCGAGTCGATTCTTCCATTCACTGGAATGTGTCTTTTCTCTCTTCCATCCCTTTTGAAGCACAAGTTTCAGTATAGTAAGAAGTATTTTACAAGTATCAAATCTCAACCAAAAGTTTTAAGGAACGCAGAATGTGATGATAAGCTAAAAGGCCAGCTTAATTTTGTACTCAATTTTTGTCCTTATAACTTTTTTGTTTTGAAGATTGATCCTTACATTATGTTTTCATTTCCTTCTGTCATCGGGACAAATTGAAGAGGCAAAAATTATGATTCAAAGTGTGTAAAAAAATTCACAAGACAAAAAATAACTCAATCACAAGAAGAAAAAAGAAAGATGCGCGAAGTGCACAAAGGTTGCCACGATCTCTCGTTTAGAGTCATCGATGGAGCCCTCCCGACCAAACAAGGGGAATGAATCAATGGCCCCAAGAAATGCAGACCGCGTATAAAAACCCTTTCCAGCACAAATAGCACTGGCTTGGCCGATTGTACCACTTAAAAACGCATTTGTAACAGTATCTTATACCAAGGGATAGCTGGGGCAACTCCGACGAGGATTCCGGCCAGGAGGATAATGAGGAGGTTGTGTGTTGTAGTGAAATTTTTTCAATACTAATGAGTTATCGTACTGTATTACCATTAAATACGTTAAAAAAAAGTACTGTATTACCATTAACAGAATTGTCATAAACTGGGGTACATCCACCAACTTTTGCAACCAAGTGTTATCCTACTGTATTACACCATTATGATTCCGCAAAGTCTATTGTATTATGTAATAGAGTTTTGGCACTAACAAAAACAGTTTTGACACTAACAATACTCGGGGAGAAAAAATTGTATTAAACGCAAAGCCGGTACACATATATACATACACAAGTATATCTTGGAGGCATGTACATTATGGGTTTTGTGCATCAATCTAACATTCGTAATAATGTTTCGAAGAAAGATAGAGCAAAAATTATCGAATCTACTGTTAAGGGGGTCGAATGGATACTAACAAGCAGAGGGATGATGTTGTCCCTATCCTCCCAAATTCAGGTCCCAAAATTGTGTGTTCTATGAAGATTGAAGAATTTGCTGCCCATTAGAGTTTGTCATCCAACTTTTTCTACATATTTCTTACTAATTTGTGGCTTCTGTTTGTCTATAGTTTTCCCTCTTCATTGCTGCACTCATTAAAATTCTCCTGCTTGCTGTTTCTCATCCTCATACCGGCCCCGATGCCGTTCCAGTACTAGCAATTAAAAAGGGCACCGGCAAGGTCGCAAGGAATCGTTGTTTTAATTTGAATGTCAAGACCATGATAAGATCAGCAAGCTGCAAAATATTCAGCCCCAGATTTTAACTGTTCCCTTTATACAGATTGATGGTCCTTACCAAGAAAACAAAAACACCAAGGTGATACACATATGCTTCCTTTCAATATGGCCAAGTGGTGGAAACACCTTTCCCACTGTTGTGTTGGCCATGGGGAAAAAACAAACCATACCTTTTGAAAGGTTTTATCGGACCGCTTTTCTACCAAACTCTCCCAAAACCAATTGGTGTTACGAAAGACTTCAATTAAGTATTTTATGGCATTCGACATCGCACCCGCAAGTCTATTTTTAGAGCGGTCGTAGGGAGTGATATTGTGTAACCAAATCCATGGGACAATCCGGGCCCAACAGGTTTCAATAAGGTTTAGCATCTCTACTCTGCAGGTGCTTAAACTTGATTGTTTAAGGCAATTGGCTTTTGCTGAAAGTTTGATAGCTGGCCAGAATGCAGTGGGAAAATTAAATCACCCCAAAACTTGTCAAAGTGAAATAAAAAGTTCTCAAGGCCGGAATACGACAACTTTCTAAAACAAATAGTTTTTCTTATATGTACAGTTCTCAATTCGTCTCGTAGTTTTTTTAGGATAGAGGTTAATGTTTTTTTGACCGCACTATTTATACTAACATATGAGATTTTATACATACAATATTGGATCATAGATCAGCTAGTAGAGTTAAGGTAATTTCTGAATACCCTGACTATAAATTTTTGGAGCCGCGCACCGACTGGAATGCTAATCTCGTCAACCTCTTTGTTCCTGAATTGATGGGATTGCTTGCTGCAGATATCGCAGTGTCGGATTTGTTAGGGACTCGGCCACTTCTCGGTACTCTTTTACTAATTTATGTTATATGAATAGTTCTTGTTTCGTCTCGTAGCTTTTTTAGGATAGAGGTTACATTTTTTTGACCACACAACTTACACTAACATATGAGATTTTGTATGAATATTGGATCATAGATCAGCTAGTAGAGTTAAGGTAATTTCTGAACTCTCTAACTACAAATTCCTAGAACCGCCACTGATCAGAATGCTAATCTCGTCAACCTCTTTGTTTCTGTTGATGGGATTAGCTTGCTGTAGATATCGCCGTGTCGGATTAGTTAGGGACTCGACCACTTCTCGGTACTCTTTTATTGTACTATTTTTTATCGCATAAAAGAAAAAATCACAAAGGAACATGATGAAGGTACTATTCTAATTCTTTAAACTCTTCTGAAGTCAAGTTAAAATTTCTCTGCCCATCAACCCACATGCCAAGAAGGCAAAATCAACACTCTTTCTATGTATTGGGCTGATGGGAAAAAGGCAGCAAAGATGTTGGGTAATTCCAGGTCTCTAGGACATGGAAACCAGGAACTAAGAAGAGTGGGTCAAGAAAGGCTTGTGTTGAGTTCCTAAAGTCCCACATCGAAAGTTTTAAGAAGTGAGTGAGATTAGGGAATGGTATATAATAAGATGAGAGGGCACTAGATAACATACTTACCTGGACGAGGTCAATGGGTGATCAATAAGGCCTATGGCCTAGGTGGACGACCTCCATTGCACTTAGGAGGTGTGTCTGCCTAAGGTCTATCCAAGTGGTGGAGCCTACGTTATAATTTGTGGCAGCAGGGGCCTGTGTTCGCGCGGCCCCTACAATTCCCAGTTCAAAATTAATTTCATGTTCTAGTTTTATTGTTTAATGAAAACTATAACCTGACATGGCAACATTGGGAATTCAAAATTAAATCAATAAGACTGCACTCGGCCTTGACAAATAATTAGTAAACGAGGCTTCGGTTACATGCTTCTCAAATTGATGGGGAACGAGATGAGCTTTACACTTCGAGCTCAGGCCCGCAAACTCGAGCCCGGCATGTTTACAAACAAGCACACGTCAAATCTGGTTATAATTTACTTAATGGGTCTTTGTAAACGAACCAACGTTCAATTTGTTTGCAGCCTTACTCGGGGTTTGCAGCCTTAGGTATGAATACTCCCAAAACACATCTAACCCTTAGCAATATATGGACATATATGATATGACAACCGATCCATTTGGTCAAAAGCATATAATCAAAAAGTTCATGAGAAGTAACGGGTTGATGACTCGGTTCCTGCAAACAAGTCCTTGAGATAATCTTTGTTGTCATCTTCGTCCTTCTCATCATACCACCCTTACTCGGGTTGTTTGCAGCCTTAGGTATGAATACTCCCAAAACACATCTAACCCTTAGCAATAGATGGACATATATGATATGGCAACCGATCCATTTGGTCAAAAGCATATAATCAAAAAGTTCATGAGAAGTAACAGGTTGATGACTCGGTTCCTTCAAACAAGTCCCTGAGCTAATCTTCGTTGTCATCTTCGTCCTTCTCATCATACCACAACTGGCTTTTTGACAAGCTATTTTTATCTAGCTTGCTACATATAATAATCTACCTGTTTCACTTTGTATCCAAAATAATATTTTGAATGCTTCAATGTTTCCACATGGACTAATGATATTAAAGACTTTATTTGAAGCAATATTTCTATGCTTCAATGTCTCTTTACTCTTCTTGTGCCTTTTCATTTTCGATTTACTCTATTAGCACACTAACTTTTGATTTGAGGTTATCATATGTTTCTATGAAAATAGAACTATTTTAAACCATATCTACATATGGTATGCGTAAATGATATTCATGTCATTAACTATAACAAAAAAAGGATATGCATCAAACTATTTATCATCATTTATATTTTAGTCCTCAAATATTTTGTTTCCCTTTATATGAAGCGTACGCTGATGGGTGACAGAAGGATGGAATGCTCGTACACATATCCATCCTTCTATGCATAGGTTATTAGCGTAACCGCAAAATAGAGAAAATCAAAGAAGAACTTTCATCATTGAGCACCTTTCATTACTGAACACGTGGTGACGTGCGCATCATGTCGGCTCAAACTAGTTACTATAAAGGAAACGCCCTATTGTTGTCAATGGGAATCTATCTCACACTTTCAATTTCCTAAACCACCCCTTTAACCACCCAAAGAAATTGCCAAGAAGAGAAAAAAAAAAATCTGCCACCTCAATTTTCTTCGCTTTGTATATTCACACCTCAGATTTCATAACTGATAAACCTAAATGGAAGATTTTTCACTTCTCTTCTTTTGCAAATAAGATTTGCACAAGCAACACGTGTGGCCCCGACGTCTAGTACTCTAGTATGTATATACTACCCCTCCGAGAAAGATTGTCCGGTTTGCAAAATGAGAGCTAAAAAAATGCATTTTTCATTGAAGAAATTACTCCGGTTTTTTGCGCCCTTGATACTAAATATCAAACAGGACTTTTATTTATCGAAAAGTTTGAATTTTTCTTTATAAATATGCATTTTTTCAAAGTTCTCCTTCAGACCGGACAATCTCTTTGGAAGGGAGCATTATATATATCTCCATCATATGCACAGGATGGAGCCAAGGGGGCCAGTTGGGGGTGGTTGCCCCTACAAGGAAAAAAACTCTCTAATATTATAATATATGAAAAAGGTAAAATGAGTAGTATTGTTGAAGTATTGGTAGAGATGTGAGTAAGCATAATGAAAATTATGCACTGTTCACTAGCATTTCGGAGAAGAACTGCTGTACTTGCTCTAACATATTGAATATTGCGAAACGTTTACATAAAAGTCTGATGTATGAGTGGAATGCTACATAGCCAAACCAGAGACCTATATGCGGAGGAGTAAGATGCACGTGGGTTTCACTCCGCCTACGTACATAGCATGTTTGGAAGTATAATTGGTACGTACATGGCACATAAATGCCTTTACCATGCAAAAACCAACATTAATCCGTGAAATAACATGGATTATGGTGGAGAGAAATAAGTTCTATAGTGTTCAGAGCCACACATTTTAGTGAAATCGCCATTTCAGTTGCTTTTCAATTACAAATTCACACCTCTAGGGTGGAGGGACATGTCTAGGAGTAAAAGTCCCATATGGTGAGACTACGTGACCGTACATGTAAAGGGGCCAACTAATATTAATCAGACCTTTGTAACCCGAAGTATGATTAAGTCAAAAATGCAGGGTGTAAAGTCTAATATACAAGTACTTTCGTCGCAAGAAGTACTATATTAACTATCCAAAGAACTTTATCTTCATTTACACGTGGCATCCAGAAGGTAGTGGGGCCCCTCGACCCTTGCAAAACACGTCTTACGATAAGTGTGCGTCACCACCACCAACTCTCATCAGTCATCACCACCGTCACCTCCATTTGACCAACGAATTCAGATCATCCGACGGTGGGAAAAGGACTACAGGTCCACCGTCAGAAAATAGTTCAACATTTTTTTGTTGAGGAATTGAAATCAAGAATTTTGATTCAAAAACAGATAAGTCGTCTCGAATTATTTGCGTGAGGTTTAAAGGAGACTCACACGGGTTTGGATGGAATCAAATCCTCTGTTCTAAAAATCTCTATTTCTCTGTTTCGGTGCATTTTCGGCCATTGGATCGCATGAAAAATTTAAAACAAAAAACAAAATACATACAATCCAACAATCCAAAACACTTCGGAACGGAGGAACACCAGTTTTCCAGGAACAGGGAATCTCGTACGGGTTTGGATACCCACCCATCCGAATCCGTGGTTGAAAAAATTAGTATGTAATCTTGGGTCATTGTCACTTAATGTCCAACATCCTTGCTCATCTAGTTTTATCATGAGATTTTTGTTCTCTGTTTTGTAGTCCTGCCGGGCAGGATTTTGGTTATCGAAAGAAAAAAAAAAAAAATCTTTGTTCATCGCAATTTTATAACAGTACTCACAAACTACCCATGCATGTTAGGAAAAATGTTTTAGATATAATATTTTATTTAAAGTGTGAATGAAAATTGATTTGATTTAGAGTTGTATTTTTTCATTGGCACCTGTTCGCTGTAGACGGACGGGTTCTTTCGTGAACAGATGTGTCTATTCTCTTTGGTAGCTTTTCGTAGAGTCACCTGTTAGCCTATATATATGGCATCATTCATTAATTTCAGGGTTGATTTTTCCTACACTTTCATTGAGTTAGAGTCTTTTCATTGGAGAGAGTACAAATACAAGTTTGGTTCGCCTATCGAATAGATTGGAGCGCTATTTCCTTTTGGTGAAGATCAAGTAGTGCTGAGAGATAGATGCTCATACAAACCGTAAGCACCGTAGCGGGAACGAATCTGTCTTAAGTTCAGAGTGTTAAACATTCGCCTTGATCATCATTTCATTTCATCGATCTCGAGGTTTTTCGTTCTGATTTTATGCATTAATATTTTTGGTTTTATCACAAAAAGTAAACATATTTTCCAATAATGCATAGTTAGGAAATTTATTCTGTGCGTGTTGGAATACCGTCACACCGTCAATTCATCTTTCAATATCATAATCCAATGCAATTTTTTGTAACTAAGTATATAAATTTCACACAAACATGTAATAGGGAAATACTATGTCGGTGTCCAAATAGCACAATTTATTTTTGAGTCTTGCTAACTTCCAACCAATAAGTGAAGGATAATGTGTAATAATATAATGATAAAATAGTTTGGATATTAAAACACATTTTACGAAAAGTGTAATTTTGTTCACCCTTCTTAAAAGAGAGAGAACAAAACCCTTCCTCTTATTGGTTGAATTGCTATAGGTCCCACCAAAAAGTGATGTCATGCTTATTAAAAAATATATTGCATGACATTAATTTATAGTGTCTGACCAATAGGAGGAAGAATTTTGTTCACTCACTTTTAAGAAAAGTAACAAAATTAAATTCTTTCACGAATATCAATACATATTTTCATGCATATTATTATAATCTACGCATTTTCTCCTTATTATCCTCCTCCCCGTTTGCATCCCGTAGGCATTTTCCTTTTACTCCACTTGGGTTCCCTAATTAATTGGCGCGGTGCACTCTGCAGTCGCTTGTCAATCAGTAGTTATTAATAACTTTAGTCACGAAGTGAGAAAAAGGGGAAAGAATCTCTCTCTTTCTATGAATAAATTCTCTATCTTGGATAATCTTTCTGTATTCATAGGCTTGTTTTAGAACTCTAGATGGAGACGTAAACGAAGCGTTTTCGTCCCAAAACCCATCGAACCAGATAAACCGAAAAAAAGCCCTAATTTTTCTCGATCGAAGACCTCATCGATGGAGTCGCAGCAGATTACCAGATACATCCCCCAGCAATCGAAGTGACTCTCTCTCTCTCCTCTATCTAATATCTGTATCATTTGATATATATATGTGTATGGATTTTGATCGAGAATCGGTGCAGGAAAAGAGTGTTCCCTGCTAGTTCTTCATCGTGTATGGATCAGGAGGTGGTGGAAATCTCTCCGCCCTTGACTTGGAATTCGAAATCAAGATTGCTTAAGCAAAAGGAGGTAAAAATCGATTCTTTATGGAATTTGGGGATGTGTATATATTGTTTGATCGGTCCTATACATTTGATTAGGGCATGCTGCATGCAGTTATTAGGTGTTTGAGATGGGGAATGTGGTTAGTTGATGGGTGTCTATTGATTGCTTGGGAGATAGTTTCTTGGTTTTTTTTGTTTTATTTGATGGGTGTTCTTGTTTGTGGTTTATGTTCGATTAATCACACCCTAAAAGAAGGATTTTTCTTTGTATAACAAGGTTGGTTGTAACTAACCTTCTTGCAGTGTAGTGACCTTAAAGGTCTTGTGGTTTTGTTGTTTTTGGGTCGCTAGAAACAACATTGGAACAGCTGTGTTCATTTCGGATAATTTGTAAATTACCAAGAAAATGAAAACAGAAAGCAGTGTATCGTCTAATGCATGCATGCCGTCAGTTCATTTCTTAAGCTCTGGTAGGTCGTTAATGCTGACGAACTGTGTAATAATTTGTAGGGTTAGGGTTTGAAGGAGGCTTGTTAGTCGTTATTCCTACGTATAGGTCCTTTCGTAGCCCGGTCTATTGTCATGTCGAGGAGGCTTAGTTTGAAAAGGCGAGTACGCACTGTTAAGGTTCCTTGGATGTGCTGATGAGCACATGAACTATGAACGTGACTGAGACTCACAGCCTAGGCACAATGACCCAATTATCAAGGGGTGCTCTACCATTGAGTTAATAGCCCGTCATGCAAGCCTCCACTGGGGCCTGCTATGCCAAATGGGAGAGAAACCCCATCCCTTTTTTTTTTTTCCAGAAAATTTTATAGAGTAACATATAACTGATTGAAAAATGAAAATGATGTAGTCGTGTCGTTTGTTAAGGTGTTGAGTTTTAAGAGACCTGTAACACCTGTTATTTAGGCCAATTTTATGATGCTAAGGGGAATGATGAAAGTTGGTGGTGGTTGGTTGAAATACAAGTTATCTAGCAACTAAGCTTGGAAGAATGTGGTGAAGACGTGCATGTACAAAAAGAAAGATGTTAGACAATTTCACAATTGACAGTACACTAGCTTTGCGTTCCCTGAAGACTATAAGAACTAAGTTTACAGGAGTATGAAGATGGGCTTTGGGAATCTATGACCCACTACTAGGGCATTCTAAAGTTCAGGATGAAAGTGGGTATATTCACAATTCAATTCTTTTTCTTTTTTTTGGTACTTCGGAAAGTTTAAAATCACAGTTCAATTCTACTGTTGCTGTACAGCTACTTTAGACCTATCATGGCTAGGGCTTGAGTGGGAGCTAGAACATGAAGGGAGCACAGAAATTAAGGTCGTTAACTAATTGGAGTATTGAAGACCAACTAGTAATTACCTAAGAAGCACATATAAGGAGTAGGGACGTAGGCATATGATCTCTCTAAAGACTGGAGCAAGATGTTGAATAAGAGGCATATTTGTAGATGCCACGGACATTGTAGTCCATTTGGAAAACCAAGCATACATGAATCCAAAATGCCAACTAGAGCAAGATATTGAATAAAAGGCATATTTGTAGATGCTTGGACATTGTAGTCTATATGGAAAACCAAGCATACATCAATCCAAAATGCGGATGAAAAAACACCAAATGACATGTGACAAAGGCAGCAATGCTAATCTTTTGCTTCGATTGGGGGAGGGGAGTTAGAGTATCATGATTCACAAGTGTCTAAGGTGGATTGAAGCTGTCCAATTTTGCGATTACGGTGTGGGTTTTCGACATATCTTGATTAAGTTCTTCAGAGGTACCATAAATAATTTCTTAAAAACAAATGAAGGGATCCTGAAAGGGCCTAATTAGTAAAATGTTGAGAAGTATGTCATACTCGGGCCTCGCACCTCTTGCTTGTTTAAAGGTGGCTTGGGCGGAGCTATGTGGGGCCCTTTACTTGGCTCCCACAGTTTCTAAGTGTATTCTGAACTCGAGGGTTTAGAACTAAGGACGAAGTGGGACTGATGAACATGTCGAGCAGTGAACTCTTCAGACTTTCTTTTTCAATTTTGTATTGTTGATTAGGCACGTCAATCTCAAATGGGCTTTAACGAGCCAATCTCAAATAGTTTGAATTAAAAAATGAACATCAATAGCTTACCAGTAGTAGTAGCTTGTTAAAGATTGGTTTGGGAAGTTTAATGAGCTTCATGTAACGTTCAAGCTGGGGTTGTTCATATACCAAACTGATATCGAATGAGAATTTAACCAGCGAATTCTAGCTCGAACTCCAGTATCTTGGTCCATTTACCAGTTCTAACAAGCAGATATGAAGATAGGTAGATGAGCTTGTCACACCCCACCTGTAGATATGAATTTGTATATGCATGATTCATTACAAGTAGGGTGTGCACAGGTTGGGTCTTGTTGGTTTTGTGCTTGGACCGTCACTTGATCCGAACCATTCGGGTTCAGGAAAACGTCACCCATAGACGACCGAACAAGTCATGAAAACCACAGCTTTCGGATTGGGTGGATACCAATAGGATTCAGTTGTTTGATTGGATGGCCTTGTTCTTTCTGCCCTTTCGCATTTGTTTCAAAACTCAAGTTGGGAAGGGAGAAAGGAGTTGTGTTATTGTCCACAGAAGACCCATCGAATTTGTCTTTATCTTTGTTTATCGAATAGGAATCAGAAAGGACGAGAGAGCATGAATCTTTGACTATAATCAGAGAGCACGACTCTTCACTTTCGTCTTTGCTGTTCGTTGTTGTGTGATGAAAATTCGTATAGTGTACGCAAATAATGTGTTTGACCAAGAAATCGCTATTATGCAGATTATTCAACATGAAGTGATAGACATAGACATGGATGAAGATTCGGATGATGTTATGCTCATCGATGAGAAAAATGACACATATAACAAACGAAAGGTAATTCATATGTTTATGGTCTTTACTTCAGTAATCAAGGTTTTTATTTTGTTCCCAAGTAAATATCATGTTTAATCTTTGGTTCTCCTCTTCGCAATAGCTGTTCCTTGGGTTTTGATTATGATGCTGAGTTGTACCTTCTTTCCCACTTTTAGGAAGCTGTGGCCATTTCTTCTTACACTCATAGCTATTCCTCGAAGCCTGGATCAGTGGATGGAGTTGGGTCTTCTAAGAAGAGTTCTGTCCCAAGACTTGATACTTCTTTTAATCTAAAAGGTGTCAGTAACGATTTTTCTAATTGCTATGAAGATTTTATGGATAGCATAGATTATGTACAGAATGATGATGAGTATGCAGTTCTGCAAGCCCATTTTGATAGCATAGATATTCCTCCTGGTGTTGAGGCTCCCATTCCTTGGTTCCCTGATCCTGCCCAGAATGAAAAGAATCCTGCCTCTGGGACAGACTCGTCTCATTCTAGAGGTTTGCCTGAACTTTTAAAAACTGGAAAAACGTCTGCTTCCTCGGGCAGTTCAAGTTTGAAAACCCGCATGAACACTCGGAGTCAAGCTCGGTGGGTGCCTGTGCCGTCTTCATCATATGCTGAATCTGCTCAGAATAAGAAAAAACCAGCTGCTTCAACTAGTTCAACTGCTTGGGAATCTGCATTGGAAAGGGCTGCTGCAAATTATCCAACTCGATTTAAATACACTATGGAATCCCATGGTAAAAAGAAACTCTCTCTTTCTGGGAGTACAAGTAACTTTGCTTCAAATAGCCGGTTGGACACAATGCAGCCCTCTTCTGGAATGGAATCATCTTTCCGGGGCCCTAATCTTCGCAGCAGACGTAAGAAGGCAATTGATAATGGTGATATAATTGATGCAAAGTTTCCCACAATGCACACAACAAGTCTTCCTCCTGGAGTTGATGCACATATGTCCGGGTGGCAACATTATGGTGGATTTATGGACAAAGCGTCTCTCATGAGTGGTTTCCATAATTCATCAGGCGGTCTTTTCATTTCTGGGGAAGAGTTAGATGCCCCTTGGGAGTTCGGTTACAGTCAAAAGGGTCCATATGCTCCCTGGGTCCAGAATCTTGCTAACAGTGAAAAGAGTACAACTGCTGCTGGGGAAGAATCATATGCTCCCTTCGTCCAGGATCTTGCTAACAGTCAAAAGAGTCCAACTGCTGCTGGAAGTTCAACTGTGCCACCTGTTTCAACATCCCCGACTAAGAATCTTGGTAACGATGATGATATACTGAAGAGGTTCCATCTATTTAAAAAGTTTGATATGGTTCAAGATCATTCTGACCATCATCATTCTTCCAAAGGTTCTTCATCAAAGCAGGTATGCCCATTTGAAAAGATACATTTCTCTGTTTTGAAATTTTCATCTATGTAACATAACCTTGTTTGCTTATGAGGTTACCATTGGTAGTTATTTCTCCAGTCTTACTCATCCTACAAGCTTTGATTAAGAGGGGACAGTCACTGGGTGATTTTCTTTGCTGACGGGGTTATTTACTTTCTTTTGACAGCCATCAAAGAATTGGGCAAAGAAAATACAGGATGAGTGGAGGATCCTGGAGAAAGATTTGCCAGGCAAGTTTACATGATTTGTTCTCCTAGTAATCAACTATTTCACTTGATTTTGTGGCCGTTCCTTGTGAAAACTTTAGTTGCACATGGTCTGGTGTGGCAGTAGCCAATTTTGCCCAACCTTTTTGTGCAAGATCACCAGATTTTAATTTTTCACTGGTTATTCGGACTTTCACAATTGTCTCTTGCTTTCTGTCGTGCAGATACGATATTTGTCAGGGTTTATGAATCAAGGATGGACCTTTTGAGGGCTGTAATTGTAGGAGCCGAGGGGACTCCCTACCATGATGGTCTCTTCTTCTTTGATGTGTTCTTTCCATGTGGCTATCCAAACGTCCCACCGGTATGTATGCTTCTTTTTTTAGAACGGCGAAGAAAAATTCGGTTAATCATAAAAGATCAAAGGATGAAATCAATACAATGGGAAAAGAAATTGCATTGAGAGCCTCAAAGAGCACAATGACAGAATGACTCTTCTATTGTTGCAACTCGCAAAAACTTAACCTACCTCCGGGCCGCTCTCATTTTTTTTTCTTTAACGAATAAACCAAGCAACAAAACGAAACAAGATTGCATATTTCCTTGTAGATTGTTGTCCTAATGAGAAGGGAACTGCTTGTGGCAGCTTGTGCATTACCATGCGGGTGGTCTTAGAATCAACCCAAATTTGTACGCCTGCGGAAAAGTATGCCTGAGTCTTCTCAATACCTGGAGCGGTAGCTCGAATGAAAAGTGGATCCCTGGGGTATCAACCATGCTACAAGTTCTGGTGTCTATACAGGCCCTGATTTTGAATGAAAAGCCCTACTTCAATGAACCCGGATACGCAAGATTGGATGGGACACGTGCTGGAGAAACGAGCTCCCAACAATACAATGAAAATACGTTGATTTTTTCGTTGAGAACAATGGTTTACACCATGAGGAAGCCACCAAAGGTAAAATTGTTGTTGCCCCTGCTTATTGCACGTAGTTTGAGTTTGTTATGATCTATTTTCTTTCTGTGAGTGTTGATTGGACCCTCAGTCCGCACTGATAATTGTGTAATCATGCATGCTCATTACGTTTCTCTAAAGAGATTCCAAGGACAAACAATTTTATCATTTAACAAAGCAAAATTGAAATGTTTAGATGAAGTTTAGTCTCAAGGTCCTCACTTTACCAGAACACCATGGATAATATTGATAATCACTGGCACTGAAATTGATGTGAACTTTTGAGTGAATAAGTTTAAAGATAGAAAGTTCATCCTAACAACCATCCTTAAAGTTGGGTGTGCAATTTAGTCCTTTGGGGCCCGTTTGGATGTCGTATTGGTTTTGGGGGTATTAATAGTAAGGGGATAAAATAGTCAGGGGGGGTTAAATAAGAATGGTGGACCCACATTGATGTGGCAATTAAGAATGGAGGATTAAATAGTCCATGGTTTGGATGAGAGATAAAAAAAAAGAGGGATAAGGAGGGCGGATGATGTAAAATCATGTCAAAAGACTTTCTTGCCCTTGGTAATGCCTATATTAGATTATATATTTATATAATTGTATAAATATCAAAATTAGTTGTCTTGTAATAAATTATACTCCTATTAAGTAATTCATTTCAATATTCTTTTATAGTATAAATATTAAAATTACCTCAACAAGTCAACAAGCGAACAATGTGAAATTCTGAAGTATAATTTTTTTTAATTTTTTTGTATCGAATTAAAGACTCTAGTAGTAGTTTAATTTGGTACAAAATAAATAAAATTATATGCGGAAGTACTTTATTTTTTTATCCGAAGGATATTGCAAAGCAACTCAACAAGCCAACAAAAGACCGATGTAAAATCCTAAAATGTAAAATTTTTTAAATTTTTTTTATTGAATTAAAAATCTCTATTAGTAGTTTAATTTGGTGCGAAAAAAATAAAAAATAATATGCACAAGTAGTTTATTTTTTGATCCGAAGGAAATTGCATGGGGGGTAGGAAGGTAAAATTAGATGGGGTATCTCCCTCGACTAAATATAAGCACCCCCACCCCTGCTTATATTTAGTCAGGGTTCCCCCCGACTAACTCATCATGGACACTCGTCATTAGGGGCAAAAATTAGGGTGCCAAACCATGGGTTATGAGTGGGACCAAGACTAAATAGCTATATCCCACCCCATCCCCTCCCATATACAACATCCGAACGAGGCCTTGTGATTCACTTTTGGCTGACACAAAACTAGAGTTGGCAAATGGGCAGGTTGGGTTTGGTTTGGTTTTGACGGGTTGATAGGGGTTATGGGTTAAATATGGGTGTGTTGAATACCGGTCAAGTCATACCCGACCCAACATGTTTTCCTTCTCTATACACTGCAAAATTGAGCTCAAAACAATAACCTTTAACCCTAAAAATTGCATTGATTACCTATGTGGTGTCACCAACCAATGAAATGGATACTGTCATGTGTGGTATCATTTTCACACTCGTGTGTGTGTGTGTGTGTGTGTGTGTGTGGGCGTGTTAGGAAGGGTTACAATGGGCGGTTCATGGGTTGAGTTGAAACTTGCTACCACTGCACAAAACCAATACGTTGGCTTGTGAATCCTGTCAAATAAAGTCATGCAATATTTAGTATGGGATGGGTAGTTTTTTTCTTGTTTTTTGTCTTTCGACTCTTTTCTTTCCTTAAAGAGAGGGTATCATATGAATAGTGTTCTTCATCCCATGGCCTATCAAGAAGCAACAAGTGAGTAAGATGTGTAGCTGAAATGAGGATGTTGAGGTGGATGTGTGGCAAGACTAGGAGTGATAGAATTAGAAATGAAATTGTTTGTTAAACAATAGAAGTTATACCTATATAGGATAAGTTGAGAGAAAATAGATTGAAGTGGTTTGGACATGTCTATCGTAGACCTCCAGACGCGGTGGTCAAGAAGAGTGATATATTGACTTTGGATGCCGTCATACGAAAGAACTTGGGCTTACTAAACCTAAGTGAAGAAGTCGCCCTAGACAGAGCTCAATGGAAAAACAGGATTTATGTAGCCGACCCCAATTGATTAAGACATAAGGCCGGTTTAGTTACTCCCTCCGTCCCTTTTTTAGTGTAGAGTATTCCATTTTGGGCTGTCCTTCAATAAGTGTAAAAGTTGATGTGAAGATGTAAAGTAAAGGTAAAAGTTGATGTGAAATGTGTAATGATGATGTCTTTTTAATAAGTTGGATTTAGGAAGCAACACATTAAAAGGGACGGAGGGAGTATTAATCTGTTATAGTTTGTAATTTGGCTTGATCAATATAGCAAGAAAATCCGTTTTTGTTAGATTTGGATGACAATAAATGTCGCGAAAAAACTTTCAATTTAGTTCTATGATATGAAATATGGGTGACAAGAAGTTACGAAATGGTGCAGGACTTCTGGTAGGCTTGGGACCCTATTTTTCCCATCCTCGACTGCAACCCAAATTCATTCTATTACCATCTTGTGCATACACTTACTTTGGGGTGTTAGACCTCTCATTATAGTTGATGCACGTCTTGTTGGTTTTGCAAAATTGCTGGATAAGATAAATTGCACGAGCTGATGCCCATCTGTGTAGAATTCAATTGGTTTTGAATTCGTGCTCTCAGAATCCAACATCATTTTCATTTTATTATGTGTAGCATTTCGAGGACTTTGTCCTTGGACATTTCCGCCAGCATGCTCAAGCTATTTTGGAAGGATGCAAGGCATATATGGAAGGCGTTCAAGTTGGATCTCTGGCCAGGGGAGGTGTTCAGGATGTTGATGCAGGTAACAAGAGCTGCTCACAGCATTTCAAGGATACTTTGGCTAGTTTCATCAAAGTGCTTGTAGAAACATTTTCACTGATTGGGGCAAAGGATTGTGAGAAGTTCCTTTCCCTTGCTAAGAAGGGAAACAATCAGGGAACCAGTCAACTGCCAACCTCCGGGAAAATGCCTTTTAATTATTACTACTAATCTCCCATCCAAATGCAATTCTGGGACACCGGGTATTGTTTTGAGATGTAAGACATTTATGGCAATTAGGTATCAAGTTTTTCTTCAGTATTTAAACCTAAACAATGGGGTTTGTACCCTTGGATGGCTCGGTACATGTAAATTAGGTTTATGTATATAGGTGGTGATATCCCCTTTATTATCTTTTGATTTTGTTGGTAAGATGGAAGAGCTCTTACTGGCTTATATTTGTAGCTTTGATTTTCTAGTTTCTTTCTCCATCCATACTTGTGTCCCCTGCATTACATCGGAGCCACTTTGGGTTAAATCCCCTATAGTCATCGCTTTAGGTCCCAAATTTTGACTTATTTTAGGGGTACCAGTGAGGTCTAGCCAACCAACCCAGTCCTATTTTAACATGCCTAGAATTTTTAAGAGCTCAATTTAAAGTAGGGCCCAAGTGAAAAGAGCCAGACATGAGATAATTTGGTGCTCATTTTGTTTTTTCAAAGCTGAGGAGCCTGTAAGTTACGAAAAGAGATTAAACTGTTAACCCGTGAAAGGACTTTGCCTACTGCTCGTCTTCTTTTTCATTGATCATCCTTCAAAGTTAAAGTTGATCAAAAGTTACTGTTGAAGTTTTTTTTTTTAATTGACAAAATTATTCAATATATAAAAGAAACTTGATAATGGTACATCAAGGGGAAGGGAGGGGACGGGAATTCAACCAAATGTTAAATGAGAAAAAGGAAAAAATAGCAAGTCTTCTCGATAAAATGTGAGGTCTGGCTCCTTGACTGACTGTCCTCTCAATCTATTCCTGCAATTAATTGACAAAAAGGAAAAACCACCCAAACAATAGTCACATGTCAAAGTTGATCAAAAACTACCTTTGAAAAAATGGGAGAAGAGCACTTGTTTAGATACTCTTGAAATATTTCATTCATTAAAAGGCATCATAACAAACTCGTAAACGACAGTAGCTTTTTTGTTATGGTTAGTAATTTTGGGTATCTACCCTCTCAAATGCTTGTGAATGCCTTTTTTTTTGTTTGTTACTATTAAAGAGATTTAAGGGACCCTTTCAAAAAGTTCTGACTTTAACATTAGGATCGTATCCGGATTAGTCGAGGCATATGTAAACTTACCTGAACACCCGAGTTTATTTGGATGGGGTATCTAGACTTGGAAATCGAATTACGGGCTGAAAGTCGGTTCCAGATCACCTGTTCCAAACCCCTCTGTTCCTTTGTTGCGGGAGGGTTTGGACCGTTGGATGATGAATTTTGTTTTTGTGTTTTAAAAATTTGAGTGTAATCCAACGGCCCAAAACCCCTGCAACAACAGAGGAACACGGAGATTTTGGAACAGAGGATCTGGTTCCTGAAAGTCTGGCCCGTAAACACCAGTCCATCCATCCAGAGATTCCGGACTCCCAAATTGCCAAACAGAAACCCGAACTGCTAATAAGATGCCACGTGTCCTTCAATAGATCTCTCCAGAACCACCAAAACCCTAAACCCTCCCTCCTTTTATACCCAAACCCCCACCATTCACGAGCGCACGCACACACGTATAGAGAGAGAAAGCTCGAGGGGAGAGAAAGAGAGAGACTGCAGAAATGGCAATCTCACCTGCTACAGCAGCAGCTGCATCGAGGCTAATGAGCCACAGCAAGACTTCCCTCCAAGCCCTTATTCGCCGCCACCTTGTCCCTTCCGCCGTTCAGTCGATGAACGGTTCCGCTGAATCACTCCGAACATTTCCTAGCCCTAATTCAGTTGAGCATCATCGGACCACTGGTTTAGTTACTCCGGTTGTTCAGTTTCGATCCGGTTTGTCAGCGGAGCGTTTCGTGTCGCAGGCTCGAGTTGAGGCCCGTGGCCGTCCGGTCAAGATTGACGACGATTTTTCCGACGACGTAGATTCTGATGACGACAGTGGCTGTTCTGATGACGACGGTGGCTGTTCTGATGACGTTGACTGCTATCCTGACAGCGATAAGTACTTTTCTGACTGAGAGGGATTCAGCGTGATGAATTTCTCGTACGGATAAATAATCGCTGGCGATGCGAGGTTCACTAATACTGGTCTTCTTGTTAGGTGTTTTTTTTATTTTTATTTTTCATTTTTGGGGACATCTATGAAATTGTATCAGCTACAAATTGAGCTGTTTTGGTGTCATTTCGTTATGTTTGGAATTTAGTGGAGGAGTTGTTTTGTTTTTATTGTTTTTAACGTAGCCAGTGATTGGCAATTTGGCAGTGGTACAATTTTCAATCAGCGAAGAGGGAAAGTTTTTCTCAAAACATCCAAAAAAAAAAAAACAAGGAAATCATAATCAATGGTTAAAGCTTCTCTTTTTTTTTGGACATCTTCAGGGGAACATTTTCGAGTCCTAACTTTTTTTGATTTTCAATTGATTAACAATTCGGTAAATAAAAAGCATGAAGGAAACGGCGATAAGTAGTGTCAGTAGATAAATTCCGGTGAGAAGATGCGTTGAGGAAGAGGGAGTTCGTTGGACCTCGAAGTGAAATCAATGGTTTAGATTCACTTGGATGTTTATTTGAACCACTGATTTCACTCTCAAAGTAATTTTCGGGATAAATTTTCCGAGTTCTTAGCATTTTCTAGGTCTGGTATGGTCGTTCCTTACGAAAAGGCACGGCTTAGTTCAAATTTAACTTCATGTGAAAGCCATTACTTGGATTTGATTCGAGCTCTGTATTTCCGCGACGAACGATCGGATGGGGTGTATAGCACGACGCTATACACCTAGCGCACAGCAGAGATCCCTTGTCCCACTAAACCAATGTGATTTTATCACACCTCTATAAAACTCAAATAAAATAAAAAAATCTCATTTTATCTCATTTAGCCATTGATATGTGCATATATAAGTATAGATACATTTGTGTATGTTTGAAGAGATTACCTAAAGATTCCATGAGAGAGAACGATCTGGAAGAAACAAAATTGCCGACAGCCATGGATGTGCATATATAAGTATAGATACATTTGTGTATGTAAGGTTATCGGAGTGCGAACAGCTTTGGCTTCAGAGGCGAATCTTGCGGCCGAGTTTGGTATGGAAGGTGATCGAAAAACAGATCTGGCGGCGGCGCTAGGCATGGATGGAAGGGAAATAAGGATTGTTTTGGGGTTTTGTTGGAAGCGTTTTGGCGCTCTCTCTCTCTCTTTTCTGTGTGTTTTCCTTCAAAATGGCGTCGTTTTACTCTCGCACAGCAGCTGTTGTGTAGCTCCCCAACGGCAATATCCCCGTGTTTGAGGCTACAATGAAGGAAATTTTTGTTTGTCGCGCAATAGGATTCACGCCTTTTATATTGGACGGATCTAAAATTTAAAATATCAAGACAGGACCGTTTTGTTGTTGCCATTACAAAAATGATGCTACTATCCTTATTTTTGATGTACTTGAATCACAAAGGCTATTTTCAGATAAGAAATCTCTAGTCTAGAGATATCTGAAGATTTGAAGCTTATGTTATGCGTAAATGTACTTAATAAATTAAGTTACAAATCTAGTTGCAAATTATTGTGAGATGAATTAGAAAATTAGTACTACGTTTTAAACATAGCTTTTGTCTAACATATGTCAACTGAAAAAAAAAAAATTAGTTAAAGGCTCGTCAAACTTGATTCAACTATTTTGAATGAACGAGTCGAACAATTATAATATAAGGACAAGACATGAAGATATCACAGAGAAACATTCTCACTCAAAAGTGAGGAATTATGTATGTATGTCATTTACGTAAAAATGATTTCCCTTATATTTTTTGATTGAGAAAGTTATGTTGTCACCATAATCCATAATAGATAAAAGTCTCGAAGAATGCCGTAAGGGAAAAATGTATTCCACTAGGGCAGCTAAAACACACATAAAAAAAAAAAAAAAAAGGGACAAAAGTTAAGGGGTATATTTGATATTGAAATCAAAGTTGGGGGTATTTTGAAATTTTCCAAAAACAAAAAAAGATCGGTAACTGAAAAGTGAAAACACACCAGGGCAGCTAAAACTGACCAGCTTTTTTGGACCGGGATGCTGGTGAGAGCCCTGATGAGAGTGTTCGGACCGTTCATTTCAGCAATTGGGCCAAATTTTTCTATGAATTTGGACTCTTTCATGAAAAAATTTGAGCCGTTCAAAACACTTTTAGACCGTCCGGATACACTCGCCGGAGGCGCTATCCAGGGCCGGAACCCACCTTTTTCTCAGTCTTCTTCTCTACATACTGATTGATTAACAAACCGTTTGGATTCCCCTCCGATGGAAGTCGAGGGCTTCTTGTACGAAGCCCTAAGCCCACTCTCCCCCTCTACCACCGCCTCTACCTCCGGCCACCCATCTCCGCCGCCCCCCCTTGATTCCGAGCCTTACAAAGTGTTTCGCAGCGAAATTTCCCTCTCCGCTGTTGAGTCCCACTCTCCTACGGCCGCCGCACCAGATTACTTCTCTCTTGACCTACAAGCCGATGAAACTACGGTTGATTTGATTCCGGTTAGGTCGGTGGCTGCGACACCGGTTAAGGAACCGGAGCAGAGGCTTGAAGGGGGTTGGTTTAGGGCCAATTGTCGGTTTAAAAGCCCCATGCTTCAGCTCCATAAGGGTATGCATGTATTTGTACGTTCTCTATTTATTGTAGAAATTTGTGCAAAGCTTCATTAGTATGAAGTATTCCAATGGACAAAGCTAAATGTAATAAGCACATGTTTGAGTAAAGCACAAAATTGAGTAAAAAATTCAGTAATGACATATTTGTAAATTGTGAGGATCAAAACAAGCCTTTAAAGGGTCTGAGGATAAATTGAGGCTCCCTGATTCGGTTCAAATTGGTTGAAATTTTGTGTAAAACTCAATCTGGTGTAGGTTTGAGTCAATTAGTAGAGTGGGTTTTAAGGGGTTTTTAACTCTAAGTTTGAGTTTTATTGAAAACAGGGTATGCGCTGGAGATGCTCCAAGTCAAGTACACTAGGCTTCTGGAGATGACCTAGGCCCTGGGAATTCATGTGGATCGTCAGGTCCTGTTTGGTTGATTTTTTTTAGCATAAGTTCCCAGAGAAGATGTTTTCGGATCAAAACATTTCACGAATTTCACTAAAAAAGTTGGCACTGTTCGATGACAAGATTGATGTTTTGTGTTTTTAAAATTGCAACCAAACAAGGCTAAGTTGTCAGCAATGCATGTTTTGTTTGAGTAAATGTTAGGCGGTTTGAATCTTCTATAATGTATTTACTAGGTTAGAGACTCTCTTAATTTGTAGTAGCAATTTTCTGATAAGACACTGGAAGCATATCCTCATTGAATTAACGGGTCGTTGATATTGCAGAGATACTGGATTTCTGCAACTTTCTCTCACCAACTCCAGAAGAGCAAGCATCAAGAAATGCTGCAGTACGGAGTGTCTTTGAAGTTATCCAATATATATGGCCCAACTGCAAGGTCTATCTCTTTTTCTCACACTGTTCACGAGCAGGCGGACACCCTCATACCATAGCTGTGACAAGTTAATATACGTATTATTACTTACAGGTAGAAGTTTTTGGTTCGTTCAAGACTGGGCTATACCTTCCAACTAGTGATATTGATGTAAGTCTATTGCTTCCTCCCAGTTGTTCTATGAGTAGCCAACTTCTGTTCTTACGGGAAACTAATCCCGTGGTTGTGCATGGTCATTGGTGTTATATTCTATCCTTCACTCCCAAACTCTTCATTATTGCTTGTTCTGAACAAGATTAGATTGTCTAGGTCATGCCTTGATCAAATGTATGTTTTGTTTATGAGGTCATGCTATTTGCCAGAATAGATTGAAGTAGAGATTGTGCTGATGAGGGTTGAAACATGTTTTCTTGCTCTTCCACTTGCGAGACCCTTGGATAGAGATGGAGATAAAAAGACTTTGACCATTGCTCGAAGGGCCTTCTCTGCTCTCCACCTAAGCTGTAATACTTAGTATTGGAAAACGATGATCATTTCTTTTAATAAGCAAATTGCTCATCTATTTTGTGGACTATTGTTGAATCTAATCAATTGTGGAGCAATGAATACAATGAGTAAAATAAAGTGGACATGTGTGAATGCATGTACTAGTTTTCAATAGAGGGAATAGGTTAAAATGGTTTTGGAATATCTTTAGTGAACAATGACACAAAATGAAGATATACTCCTGCATGGAAATGGGCACGTTGGTGCTAAAGAAGGGCAGGTTTTAGGTTTTGTATGTTGTTAAAGACATTTGGCACCAAGGATTTATGGGGGGCAACGGCTTAGATTAAAACAAACTCTTCCCCTTTTCTAACCCACACACCTTATCTCTCTCTCTCTCCAGATCTATACAACCCCGTTTTTCCCCTTTCCCAGTCCCACTCCGGCACCTCCATCGCCGGCAACTCAACTCCGGCGACTCTTACTCAGGCGATGGGTGTATATCTATGGAACGATAACTTTCATTACAAGAACAAGCCATCTCAACAACACTTTCATCTTCCACACTTACCACTTTACCAGATTTCCATTCGATTTCTTGCCCTTTCCGTCTGTGTTTTTACACTTCCTGGACTGGGTTTTTCTACTTAATCTCTTGAAAATCGAGCCAAGTAATCCCAAACCCAGATTACTAATGTGGTTTGTTCTGGGCTCTTCCTAATTAGATCCGAAGAGTTTGAAGGGGAAAAAACATGCCTGTTTGTATCTACTTTATAGAGGCTATGCTTCGACATCGAGGTGCATTAGTAATAGGTTTGCGTTTTTGGGGTATTGTTTGGATCCGAGTTTTTCTATCAGAAATGTAGTTTTGGAGAAGGAATGGCTCTTCATCTTCTTGCAGTAGCTCGTAGATGCTTGTGAGCCATCATCACAAGGAATGACAGAAAAATTCCCCAAAAAACCCTCCTTTCTTTATCCTATGTGAGAGAGAGAGAGAGAGAGAGAGAGAGAGAGAGAGAGAGAGAGTTAGTTAGTTTTAATCTAAGCCGTTAGTTTCAAGGGTTGAGATGGAGTGTCTTTTTATGTGCCCCAGAACCGGCGAGGAAAAAAAGAAAGAAGGAAGAGTTCTTAGGGGAAAGCAAGAGGTGAAATTTGTGTTATTTTTCAATTTAGAGAATATGGTGTGACAAAGGGAAATCTAGAGGAACGGCGAAGAGAGGAAAATAAAGAAAAGGGGATTGTATGGGCTTTGGGTGTTGATAATTTAACTATATGATTCTGTCGAGGGGTTATTTTAATTATCTTTTGCGAGAATTGGTGGGTGGGCATGTTTATTTCAGAACTATTTTGTCAAAGAGAGAGAAAAGAGGCCTAGGGTGATTTCGTCATTTCGACTCTCTGGCCGGTCATGGACTCCAGCCCTCTGGGTTGGGTTGTGACATAAGCTGTGCAGGGAATGCCCAAAGCCAATTCCTTGGGACATTAAAGCTTCAAGTGATAACGGGCATAAGAAAAATTACATCATGTGGAATAGAGACAATTTGACATAGCTGTTGGCTACTTACTCCTGTGTTGTAGTCTGTATAGAGTCGCTTAACTACACTGGAGAATGTTGCCCATAATGAATCATTGTTCTCAAGAACTTACCATGTCAAACTTGATTAGATTGCATAGAATACTGTATTCCTTTGCTGACCGGATTTATGACTTATCCGTTGTCCAATGGGACCAATTTTCGCATTTTTTCCCTGAGCAGAGTATTACTTCAAATGCCTTTTTCCCTCTCTGTTCAGATATATTTGGCTTTTACCATGAAATAATAAAGTTCTCTTTCTATATAATCCGTCATTGTGTAATCTTCTTTTTCTTATCCATTACTTGATTGTTGATCACAATTTTGGTAATTAATCACTACAAAAAAAGGGTCCAATTTGCAAAATCTAGGTTGTGATTCTGGGGTCAGATATTAGAAGTCCGCAAATGGGTTTGCAAGCCCTCGCTAGGGCCCTATCGCAAAGAGGCATTGCCAAGAAGATACAGGTGATCATTTTTTCACAACTAGAGATTTATGATGAGCATTTAGAGATTTACAATGACGTACATTTTGTTCAATTTTTAGGTGATTGCAAAGGCTCGTGTGCCGATTATCAAATTTGTGGAGAAGAGAAGTGGAGTCGCGTTTGATATAAGGTTCAAGAGTTCAAAACTTTCCTTTTAGGCAATGTTGAGCTGTTCCTAGGTTTACCTTGGTGCTTTCAGGTCTATGATATCTTGACTAGCCACAGTAAATATCAAGTTGGTTGTCTAACTATTCATGTGTGGTACTTTTGTCACAGTTTTGATCTAGAAAACGGGCCAAAAGCTGCTGAGTTCATAGAGGTTTGTTTTGATGTCTTTCCTTCTAGAACATTTTTATTGACTTCTCCTGTTTGATATATAAAATAGAAAAACATGCGTCCACCCACACACAAAAGCACGTGTAGTTGATAGAACACATCCAATTCCTGTCAAGAAACAACAGACACACATTCATTTTGGAAGTTTCGGTTACGATGTACATGCGGGAGCTTTCTGTAAGGTGCATGCAGTTTCTAATACATGAATTGCTCTGTTTCCAGGATGCCGTATCAAAGTGGCCCCCATTACGGCCATTGTGTTTAATATTGAAAGTTTTTCTGCAGCAAAGAGAGTTAAATGAGGTGTGGTTTGTTTAATTAGTGCTTAATTGTCTGAAGCGTTTCCTTGTGAATGGCCTAATTTTAGAGTCTCTATACAGGTATATACGGGTGGAATTGGTTCCTATGCACTCCTTACCATGCTCATGGCAATGCTACGGGTAATTGAAATGGAATTTGTTAATTAATCTGGGGTTCAGATCATACACGGCCAGATTAAAATGTCTTTCGTCATACTTACGTCCCAAAAGAAATTCTTTTTGGGATATAAGAAGTCATTTCTGTTCTGTCACATGAATTTTTAGTTACCTTTTATGGTTTAAGCAATACATTGGTATGCTTCCCTTTTTTATTGTTTACTTTTTGGTTATACAGAGTGTCCATGAGCAGCAAGTTGCTCCAGAACACAACTTGGGAGTTCTGTTGGTATGTTTTTCTGCTTAACTGAACCGTATATGCTCTCGTTTTTCTCCTGGAGTGATTTCTCCCTTAATCCTATGACCTTTCTATTGAAACTTCTGTCAAAGTGCATGTGCATTGGGATTGTTTGAGCACCGTTTAATTTTAGAGATAGCAGAGATGCTTGTGAAAGGAACCCGCCTATCTCTAAATTGTAAGCTGGAAAACGATTTGCAAGTTATAGGAATAGTTTTGTTGGAAGATCAAAAAACATGTCACCAAATACCAAGTGTAATTTCATTTTTTTTGGAACGGCGACTAAAATTTCATAAATCAAATGAAAGTGTAATTTCATTGTGACCATGGGTTTTGTTTTGATTGGTTGGCAGTTTTTTGATTTAGTAAACGAAGTAAATATTGATTTTTGTTATCTAATGTATGAATTTATTTTGGAGTTAGGTTCATTTTTTTGACATTTATGGACGCAAATTAAACACATCCGATGTTGGTGTTTCTTGCAATGGAGAAGGCACCTTCTTCTTGAAGAGCACAAAAGGGTAAAATTCTTTCATGAGATACCACTAGTGCATTGTTTACCTCCCGAGATGGAGTGTTACATTGTTCAATTCAGCATTACTCTATTTTGACCATTGTGCCTTGGTTTTGGTGCCTCTGTCAGGTTTGCTGGGAATGGAAGGCCATTCCTTCTTGCCATTGAGGACCCACAGGTAACATATGATCTCAATATGGCAGTAGTTGCATTTGCTGGTCGAACTTTGTGGGAAGTCATTGTCTGTCTGAATGACTATTTTCTTTAGCGGTGTTTATTAATTTGATTCAATCTTGAGCTGTTTTCAATGGATTGGCTAGCTACACCTTAACCTTCTCTGGACTACCCAAGCAGTCTTGGAGAGAGGTTGGGGTCACCTCTATGCCTCTATTTAGTTTGTTCAGTTTGATAGTTTCTGCTTTGGGATGAAATAAATAGTTATCTTATCTGGACATTAATCTTGTCCCGTTAAACCATCAGATACTTTTTAGGTCTTTGATTAGAAATATTTTTGGGTGATAACAGGCGCCAGAAAATGACATAGGGAAGAGTTCATTCAGCTATTTCCAGGTTTGATCTCCATGATTTCATAGTGATATTTCTGTAGCTTTTATTCCTTGAATAATTTCTATTGGTCCATGGGATTTTGTATTCATTGTTTTGCATTTGATTGTGGTGATGTGAGCTACATATTGAGGATGTGATCTCGAACTCTTAATAATCTATATCTGTTGTGGAAATAAATTAGAGAGAAGGCTAAAAGTGTGGCAGGTGGGAGATATACTTTCCTCGAGCCTATTCTCGATGTCTTTTAACTCCCAATCTGAAAGAAGTTCCTTTAAGTAAAAATCTCTAATAAATCATTTTGCCTTTTTTTGGAACTGAATCCTTCTATCGTGAGAGACCATGACTTGCAAAGAAGCTCGGTTGACTTATGGTTAGAAAAATGGTATACATGGCTCATTTTTAGTCCAGGATCTGGCGCGATGCATGGTACCAACTGCATCACTTAATGTGGCCCACAATACAGGTGGTTGGCCGCCTAATATGCCATGTCACCTAATGGGCCCATTCTGTCTTAATGGGCCACGCCACTCGACCCCCAATGTTGTACCTTTTCAATGACATGCTTTCGAGGTCCTTTGGGTATTGTCACTTATGGTTCCAATTTTTTAGTGAATTTATTTTTACTCTTGAGTTACACCCTTGGTTCAATGCAGTCCACAGTTTTCTTAGTTAAACTGACTTTTGTTCTTTGCCTCTGTTGCTTCAGGTCAAATCAGCTTTTTCCATGGCTTTCTCAACACTGACCAATGCAAAGACCATCTTGAGCCTAGGCCCCAGCCGGAGCATTCTGGGTACCATAATTAGACCAGATACAGTACTATTGGAACGAAAAGGAGGGTCCAATGGAGAAATGACATTCAATAACTTGCTACCTGGAGCAGGAGAGCCATTGCAGGCCAATTTCGATGGTCAGCAGGAAATTTACTGTAACTGGAAATTGGATGACGAGGAAGAACAACTTCCCAGAGGGAAATTGAATTTTGACGATGGAAATACACCTTCCTCCTCAGGAAAGAAGAGGAAGGCGTCTGAGGAGGAGAAACGTGCTAAGAAGGCGAAAAAAAATGGTGAAGAAAGTGGGTCGAGGAAAGGGAAGGGTAAAAAGAAGAGACGGTGGAAAGAGCATGGAGAATATGGAGGCCATAACAATAACGGTTTTAGTCGTTATGGTGGGAGCCGGACTTCTTAAGTTTTCATCAGCTTTTCATACTTTTGTTATGCGAAGCTTCCCACAGTGATGTCACCATGGTACCAGTTCTGGGTTTGCTTCCTTCAGAATTTATATGGGTACCTGACCCAGCCTTGGGTTTATGCAAAATTTGTAGGTGTGTGTGAAGCATAGAGAGGTGGTTAGCTCCTTTCCTTGAAATTTTGATTTGTTATTAACTTGTCTTAGCAGTGGAGCATTCCCTGCAAATGGGTGTAGATTAGTTCTCAATATCTTGTGTAACAGCGTCCTTATTGTTTCAGTTTTGCTGCAAAATTACTGGGGAATTTTGGTATCTATTGAATTACAAGAATTACAATATCTTGTGTAACACATGGTTTTTGGATTATTATGTGTAATTAGCTAGTCTTCGAACATGTGTATTTTTTCGGTATTAAATACTCCAATTCATTTAAAAAATGATTGTGGTCCGCCAAACTCAAAATTCAATTAAACACGATACCTTAACTATAATATAATACATGTAGATTTCATTTTCGATGAAATTTTGAGATTTCTATTCTAAATAATTTCTTTAAGTAGTGATGGATGCCATAGTTGTTGAAAATCTACGTTACACGATACGTATTCTACGATTTGTATCGTCTCATTCCGGAAACGATATGTATTGCACCCTGTATTCTTTTTGTATAGAAACTCTACGATACGATCGCGTATCCTACGATTTATACGCGTATCCCGATTTGGTAAGTATCGTACGATTACTTATTAGAAAAAAGTCGGACCTTATTTATTTTAGGAAGAGAAACTCCAAACGTGTTAATCTAAGTCATTTGATCTAATTATGACGATATTCACACTTGATAGAAATCCAAACAAGGATATTGGACAAACAATGTAAAAAACAACTTTATTTTTGAAACTCTTTGGTTTGGACGGGTGTTGGATCGTTCAAAACGATAGCGAGCGGACAAATTCATATAATTCTAGCATTTTTGAGATAAAACTACAATAGTTCTATTAAAAATTTGAAACATGGGTTGTGTGATCGCCGGAGCTCATCTGGCCCTCGGTCCGTCCTTGTTAACAATCCTAGTTTCTAATGCTTTACACAGACTCTAAAGCTATCACAATGATCACGACTCAAAATTTGGAGTAATGGAATTCTATTTTTTGGGTGGATCAAAGTGAGTGATCAGTTATGGTCTATCCCTTTTTTCCCTTTCTAATCCGTGACGAAGAAAATGGAAACGTCAAACCTCTAAAGAGAGGAACGCAATCCCACATAGATTGCCATCCGATACGGGTGTGTTAGCATTTACCAATATTGGTTATTGAGACTGTTATATATTGTGAGTTATCCATCCGGCGTCCACCGACGACTTCAACAAGGACATCCGACATGGATGTGTTTCGGATGTGTTGGCATTAACAATTTGCTTATCTCATGATTTAGACTCCTGTCGGCTGTTAGCCTCCATGGGTGACTAGTTTTTAAGGGTCAATGAGCATCTTTTTTCCCAGTGTTAAATGGACAATTTCAAGCGGGAATTACCACTCCCACTTGATCACTCCATTAAGATTTGAGATGATTCCATATCTGCAAAGCTTAGATTGAAAAAAACCTCTGCACAAGGTCGTTCGACCCGCGATGGGCGACTAATTTTTTTGATCAATATCATTGCTTATTCTGTTTGCCATTGATAAATTTGATGACGAGAGTGGACACTTGGGTGTCGGTGTGTGTGATCTCAGGTTCAAGTCTGAGATAAATAAAAAAATAAGGCTGTGTTTGGATGCCCATAATTTTAAGTAGGAATAGGAATATGATTACCAAGAATCAAATTCCTATGAATTTTCTTGGGTAGGAATAGAAATATGATTAATGAGAATCGAATTCCTAGGAATTGGATACCTAGACGACTTGCATTTCGGTGTTTGGATTAATATAGTTATCTTACGTGGGAAACAAATTATTTTAAAAATTTATTAAAGTCACATTTCCTTTTCTTAATGAATGAGCTAGGAATCTGAGATTCCATGGAGTAAGGGAGGGATCAGATTCCCACTCAGTTTGAGAATGTGATTTCTGATTGGATATGTCATCAGATATCACATTCCTAATCCCGTCTCTACCAAACGTCGGAATCAGAAAACCTGGCATCACATTCCTGTTCCCGTCTCTTCCAAACGTTAGAATA
This sequence comes from Gaultheria prostrata, assembly GCA_036023075.1. Lineage (NCBI taxonomy): Eukaryota > Viridiplantae > Streptophyta > Magnoliopsida > Ericales > Ericaceae > Gaultheria > Gaultheria prostrata. The sequence continues at coordinate 67,177 of JAXBDA010000879.1, forward strand.
ATGGGTAGAAGACATCACATTCCCATTCCCCCTTGAGATTACTGCCATCCAAACTTAGCCTAAATGAAAAGGTAGCAGGTGATATAATTCCAGGGGGCACGTGACAGCCCTGGCCCTTAACTCCCTCGGCCCCTGTTTAGACATCTAAATATATCACAATTCCACTAGAGCTGGTTGTTTGTATGACTCCCAACGGAGCTGCAAGTTACTGAGGTCAATTGAGGGACTCTAACGGCAACTGGAGTTTGGTTATTATGGAAAGACTACATGCGAATCGAGCCTGGAAGCTGAAATTTGGAAAATATAGAGGTTGATCATAATATTGGAAAAAGGACTGATAAACGTAACAATTGAATCAGATTTCCTCATTGCTGTGAAGCTTATCACTGAAGGCCCCAATGAAAATCATTAATGATGCCAAAGCCCTCCTCATTCGCTTATGTAACGACCCGTATTTTCAGCCGATTTTATACTCGAATGTTTTATTAGACAAAATAATTTCCTTTATTTTATTTTCTATTTTTCTTCAAAATGTTATGTTTAATTACCTTTTTAGTTATTTATTTCGCGTAGTTTAGTCGCGGGACTACATGTGCGTGTCGAGAGCTACCCGTTTCACCACCTGAAACCCCGTGCTACCTCCCAACCACCTCATTCAATGTCAAACTACGTTAGTAACCACTCTTTTTCCCAAAGGCCATCCACCTTTGTACTTAGGGTCAACCTAGTACAATATGGTTGGAAGATTTTGCAAGTAAGAGAGAGAGAGAGAGAGAGAGAGAGAGAGAGAGAGATTGTGTGTGTGTGTGTGTCACGCCCTCAATTTTCAAAGAATAATACTCCCTCCGTTCCAAAATGTTTGCCCCTACG